>JASANE010012475.1:0-42508 GCA_030248225.1 Trileptium ribeirensis
TTTTCGGGTCGCTGGACCTAAGTTCTGGGTCGATATTCGAACGTCTCCAACATTGAATCTATAGTTCGGTTCCTCCGAGAGGTCCGGGTAGAATTTTAGCAAATTTGTTGAGGTAATTCCTGTAACGCGCCAACTTCCTACCGGTGTGAGCTGGCTCAATAGCGTTGCCTTAAATGAGTACATCTGGCTGCGAGTTAATACCAAGTTTATTCGACATATGCTACCGGGAGCATTATTAACTTATGGTCGGGATTTGGGCTAAGTTCCTATGGTAGCGTAATCCAAAAATACAAATAAAAATCCAATTGATAGAGCTCCAAAATCGGCGGACGGTTTCACGTCCAAAGAAATCAATAAACCAAGAAAACATCTAGCATAAAGTCCTCGGCAAAGTACTTGACACGGATGATGTGGCATGACTGCGGATGATTCGGAGTGCTAATTAAAAGTCTTATTCAGCCAAAATTCTTTCAACCAAAATGTTTAGTTTAACCTCGGTCAGCTCAGGGAATAGTTTCCAAAATCCTACCTCGACTCAGGGAATCATGTAAAATTATTCGGCGCGAGTGTCGCGCTTATTTGTGTCCTAACTCTGTGACCGAGGGAGGTCCAGTACGACTTTGGCCACCGAATTACTATGTCTGAGTCCTCGAGTCGGCGGGACAAGCTAGGACGGACAGGGCTATCATGTAAACGGGAGTGTGGACTGGGAGGCCGTGGAGACCTAGGCTAAAAGTTGATCAATGCGAACTATTCGCTCCTACCCTAACTATCCTCAGGACTAATCCTATCTCATATCGGTACTGTTACATGGCTAACCTACACCTCCCCGTCCACACTTACATCTTTGTATCCTTTGACTCGGCGTCCATCGCGGGTGTCCGTCCAACCATAGAAGTAACCAACGAAAACCATATAAAAAGAAAAACACTTGAATCCGTCGTAATAATGAAAGCGACAGAGCCGGTCTGCAAAACGACCGAACTCTGCGCTGCCGCAGTCGTACTGAACTCTGCAGAGTCTTTGCGACTCTGCTTTTATACCAAAATTTGAAATTTTGAATTTTTGAATTTTGGAGCCGTTAAAGTGCTTATTCAGCACTTTTGCTCGATTTTGTGACCCAATCTTGCTTAACTAAGTCAACTTTGTTATCGGCCGAATTCCGATCATATTTTCGGAAAATTCGAGCGATTTTCTTATAAAATCTTATTTAATTAATATAATTTATAGCTTTGTTTACTACCAAACTCATATGAAAGCTCCAAGGCTTAATATACAACGTCTAGAAACTTCTAGGAATCTCCATATACGACTGCAATCCACGAGTCTACGCGTTTCACTACAAACGCCACATCAAACTTCCAGAACGCTACAACTACATATCAACATCAAACTTTAAATATAAACTTCATATGAAACGTACTGCAGCAGTCGGCAATCTTTACAAGCTACCATTACTTTATATAAAACTACAGGTTTTATATCAACTTTATATCAACCATAGCCGTTATACCTGTACTGATAAGCTTTCCGTACTCTCCATCATCTACTGCTAGCATCCCGTACAACACCACTCGGCATTTATTTGTTTACCTAGCAAGTTAAATCAAGTCGTGGTCCACAGAGACTAATATAAACCGACGCTTACAAATTTAATATTTAATATAAATTTTTGATTCAGTCATTCGTGTACTTACAGACGCGGCTTAAGTAAACAAGACAAAAGAAAAGCGGGCAAGGGACAAAAAAAAGGGTGGGGGTTCCTGGGGAATGGCCGAAGTGCCAAACTAGACTCGGTTTCGGACTCAGCATGTCCGCCCGAGCATTTTAATATGTAACAGGACCGTATTCGGTCTTCAGGGGGGAAATAGACTCCTGGGGGAGGGTCCATGTCAAATTTTTCTCCGGGTAGGGTGTTTAAACGGTTCTCCTGGGTTCGGGGGACACTTTTTTTTGGGGTGATTTGTACATTTTTGGGTTCGTCCCGACACGGGGAATCCAATGAGGGGCGACACGCCGGTCGGGGCGTTATTTGAAAATCTTCTTATGGGGTACCCAAAAGTGGGCGCAGCGAGACCCGTCCGGGCTCAAATGAAAGCCTCGGGTCTGGAGTTTCTAACGGTACCACTCGTACGGTTTTCTGTCCATAATTCGTCGAATTATTTAATTAATTGTATTTTACCAGTTTACTTGTATACTAATTGGTCCCTACGTCCGTGGATCCGGGTCGGATTTCCACGAAACCGGTCTCATTCGAAAGGCCGTAAATTTCTCTACAAGAAATGTTGAGTACCACATTTTGAAATTCCTAACGGTTCCGGAGCTATGGACCGGAGCCGGTATTTTCGGCTTCTAAATTTCATAAATTATCACAATTCTTACTTGTGTTGCTTATCTCAGTGAATTATCCAGTGACAATGGTAACATTGAACACTGGGAAATTTGATATTTTTGATTTATCCTTATACTTTTCAGAAAATTTACTCGGTTGCTGTTCGCTTTCGAGCGGACAGCCGCCTTTTTTGTGGTCCTCATTCGTGAGGACGGTCGTGACGGAGGTCCGTCACGGCCAGTATTTCCTACGACAATTTGTGACAAACTCTGCAGTCCTACCACGCGGGGTAGGGCAACTCCTGCTTAACTGTTGATTCGGGGCTTTAACGGGGGAGTCGTACCGTCCTAAAATTTCCTACGAGATCGCGTATGGCAAGGGCTCGCCATACTCAAGTTCTGTACCTATAAAAATCTCAGTTCGCGTGTGCAAAAATCCTAAAATTCCTTCTAAAACATGTCAAAGACGTTACACTCCTCTGATCATATTCCCAGCCTAAAATTATGAAGATACACAACAAAGTATGACAATCAGAGCATATAAATCATGGTCGAACGCAGGCGCTTTTATGGCCTGTTCGACCCAATAAAACGATACAATCATAACACAATACGGGCATAATACGGTATATCACTAGCAAATTTTAAAAGTTACTTGTATAGCGGTAAGTAAACACTGACCAACAGTTTAAAAATTACTTTCAGCAAGAGCTGCTATCCTATGAAGCTAATACATTCCGATACACACCATTTTTTCGATTCATGCTTCCGGCACTCGCTATGTCACGGTGCCTTATATGGTTAAAATGTAAAAAAGTATTAAATCCACGTCGGTTTTGTTAGAATCTGGTCAAAATATTTGAAAAATCAAAAACTTCGATAATGTAAACGCATGATTTGATACAATTATGCGTCAAATTAATATAAAATTAAGTGTGCGAAAATCCACCACTGCAGGTTATGAAGTATGCCTAGCACAATCAATAAGGCATTTTTTCGCAGTATATGAAGATCTTCGCGAGCTTCGTCCAAAACATCACCGAATACCGTGGCAGGATAGAAATTATAGTGGTTAACCAGTAGTGACTACAGTGTCGATCGGTCAAAATTATGCGTCCAGATACTACATTCACGGCGGTTTAAATAAGATTAACGCGATCACGCCTTAATAAAAAGCCCAATTTGTTAAATAATAATGAATATCAATCGATAGCGTTTAAACAACAAAAAATCGTGTCTTACATGAGCAGAGACAGCCAAACTGTCTTCTTCGTATCCGACTAAAGCATAAAAAAGACATAATGAAATTAGGGTCTTATAAATTATTACAACCAACAACATGAACCAGATTCTTGTTTCAGTAATGCATGAACTATTCGAAGGCGAAAATTTCCAATCAACAAATAAACACTGCAAACTTAAATATGCACCAAATCAGTTCTGCAAGCAAAAACCTTTTATCTGACAGTATTGTTCTGAGTTTTTGGATTTTGTTCCGCGGTCATTTGGTCCCATGCAAACAAAGCGGATTTATGTCGACGTGATGAAGCTGTAATTACAGCTAATATAATAATTCACTATTGAACATAATTACGCCTCATATGAGTGCTAATATTCTGTTAAAACAATGCAGATTTTATAGATAAACAATATCACGAAATAGCGAACCATAGAACACGCATCATTACGTTTCGTCTAACTAATATCTTCTGCGGTGAGGGGCAAACTGGATACTAAACCGGATCTTGCGGGCTCAATAAAAGGCAGCATCTTCTCTGCCTACACGTAATGCGTCCAAATAAAACGATCTAAAATCACTTTTGTTCATTTTCACACGACAAATTGATCTTTCTGTACACATCCAAAGTTCTAGAACTACAACAGTTCCTCGAGATTATATCAAAGCTAGCCCAGTAGGCACTTCCAGTAGACTTAAAACAATAAGTTCTTTAATTTCAACAGAAATTTCGGCCCTCCTGAAAGTGGGAGTGGAAAAATCAGGAAAGAGTCCCACCATCTTTTCAAGTATAGTCCCCATAGCCTCTGCACCAGCAATGGCCTTTCTAAGAGTGTATGGAATATCTCAAGAGGTTGCCCTGGCAACAAGATATGGAGTCAGACATTGGGAATGCTAGCGAAAAATGGATATTTTGAAATCAGGTTATATATTTGACGCATTGGCCTAATATTTACATCTAAACATTAGGCCTAATGTTTAGTGGAAGAACAACCTACGCTTAGGATTAGTCTCAGGCATACGCTTAGTCTCAGCCTAAACCTTAGAATTAGTATATTTCAGATATATTTGAAATATGGCTACCCGCGGTAGACCAAAAATAATAAATATAATATTATTGCACCAGATAATGTTATCGAGCAACATGAAATTGGAAAGTTAAATGTAAAATTTGTTGACGTTTGCCGAATAACGGCAAATTATGATAGTACCACTGAATACTTGGCTAAACAGGGGTCAATTAGTAATAGTCATATATGCGACTGTCGGAACCCTTGCTATCTGGCTAAGAGGGGTGATATGGTGGGTCAGGACAATTTAGAATAGCGGTGTTCCAAAAGTAAAAACTGCCGAAAGAAATATTCAATTCGTATTAATTCTTTATTTTAATCATAAACTGCCTCACGATAAAATTCTTCTGATTAATTTCGGTTCAGGGAATAACCGGAACCAGAACTGTGCATTTAAACCGGATCCGGAACCTGGTCTTCGAAACTTATATATAGTAAAACAGATATAGGAATAAATGAAGGTACAGTGGATTTGTAATGTATTAAAAATAACTTTTACATTAACCTTAATGTATTACGATTGCTTTGTTGCCACTCTGGAACTTTGAAAATACTAAGGAAGCAAATAATGTTTATTTATCGATCAATATGTTGGTTTTTGGACCCCCAGAGCCACAATACAGCTTGCTTAAATTGCGTAAACTGGATGTGCTTGTAACTAAACATGCTTGCATGGAGCGTGGACTAAACAATTTCGCTTTATCTCCAGTGCCTGCCTTTACTACACATACGTTTGTTACATGTTATTCTGTAGGCAACTTGAAATTACTGGTATTTGGTTCTAAAAGAAAATAAAGAAAGGTATACTATAATTTTCTGATCAGTAGACAGACATTGTTTAGTCTACCATTGGACAACCAGAGCCCGTCAGCTAGATGATAATGATAACTTTCTGATCAGAATGCTATAAACGAGGCAAACTGTTATACTGTTATGCGGTTTCAATAAACGCAATTCCTGGCTGCGTAGCGGACATGTTACATGACTTCAATGTAGACTGACTTACATAGTTTACAAGCGCACTGGCTGATGCTTGACACAATTTATGTTAACCAAGCTTACAGCTAAGTACTTCTAAATAATCCACACTCTGTTACCGAGTTGGACCAATTTAATTCTAACATACACCGCAGACATCGGAATGCGTAAAATAGCTGCTACAAGCATCAACGTGGCTTTGTTTTAACAAACCCTTGCAGGGTCAAGATGAAAAATTGGTATTGAAATTGCTGCTTATGTTTTACACGGCAATTTCCTCAATTACTCTTTTCTTTTGTTTGGTTGTACTGGAACTTGATCACTGCGTATATATTTAATAAGTACTTGATCACTGCGTATATATTTAATATATATGTTTGGACCTCAAATGAAGCAAAAATACGAAAATTTCAAACAAAATTTTTTAAATTGGAATTCCAGTTTCGGTAAGGTTTTTGCCTTTTGCTGAAATTATGCTGACAACATTGTTATCTATATTGACTACGATGTTTCTACTCAAGTCGAACGGCTTCAAACATTACAGGACACAGTTGCAGCAGCTACTTTTTGACTTCGGAATAATATGCTCAAAATTAATCCTGGCAAATCCGAATTTATAATAATCAGTAGCAATGCCACTGATGACAACATGGAAAGTATCGTCATCGATGGCAATATAATCCAGCGTTCAACTTCATGTCAATTTCTTGGTGTTAACATTGATGATAAAGTAACACTGAAACAGCATGTCCGCAACATTATCCGTACTTCAACATGGCAGCTTGCACAAATTCGACGAATACGACAGCGATTCGACCAGGCAACCGCTGCTACTCTGAGTAGGGCTTTTATCATCTCACGTGTTGACTATTGCTACTCCCTTTATTGTCGTGTACTTGACTGCACCATCAAACCGCTCACCAGAGTGTTAAATTCAGCACTCGTATAGTGACATTAACCTGTCAGTTTGATCACATTACATCAGTGCTTCGCCGATTGCATTAGCTACCGATAAAACAACGCGTCATTTTCAAGGTGGCATGCATAACTTATAATCTACGCGGCAACACACCACACTGTCTGAGCGAAAAATTACGACTTTGTGACAGTGAGGGACTGTTCGTTATTCGTGAGTTGGTGGTTCCAATGAGAACTACTAACAGCTTTGATTCTTTTGCGCTGTGAATTTGGAATGATCTACCTGTCAGTATTCGATCTGCTGACAATATTACGACCTTTCGAAAGCAGCTCAAGAGGCTTCTATTTGCTGACGCCTTCCACTAGCAAGCAACGTATTAGCTGTGCAGCACTCCATACGGCAGTGATACAGCTGCTTCATCCACATCGACTGGAACCGGAACACGATTTTAGAAGGAACCGGAATTCCGGTTACTCCCTGGGTCGGTTTCATCAAAAGTTTAAAGAGCGGTTTCATTGTGAATGCAGTTGGGGTTTCGGTATAATTATTGGTGGGACATTTGTGAGGTTTATGACCTGGACAATAATTGGCAAGATCTTATGCTAGGAGTCCCAGGGATTGACGTTGAAAATGACGAATCAATGTTTTTTGGACAAAAATATAATCTTGGGTCACCTAGTAGGAAACATGGCTGGGTTGTAAAACTGCTGGAACGCGGTACACAAAGCTGTCTACTTTTCCGGGTTCCAGCGAGAACTATAGGTATCATCACGCCTTTAATCTGTCAGCATATCCGCCCAAGAAGTCTTGTACTCACCGATAGCTTTGTTACATGTATCCATGAGTTTGCCTGATTGCCGCGACCTCAACCTTACATCCATGAAAGGGTTAATCACCGTAATAGACAATTCGTTAATCCTAATAACACGGAAGTTCACACCCAGAATATGGACGGGTTATGGGGTCGGCTAAAGATGTTTTTCGAGACCGTACGGTTGTTCCGGATGGATTGTTCGAAAGATACCTGGCTGAATTTGTATGACGTCAACAGTTTGTTGCTCATCCATTTGGGGCCATGGTTCATCAAATCCGGAAGATGTATCGGGTGTAAGATATAAAATATTTAATTGCATTTTAGTTTGTTTAGTTTTTTAAAATACTTAATCACCGTGTGGTTTAATTGAGTGAAAATTGGTACCGTTAGCGTTGAATGATGAATTGTGAAAATTCGGAAGGAAGTTTTTTCGATTTTTTAACGTACCTTGATGCCAAGTGAAAAAATCGAAAAAAAATTGAAAATAGTCATAATAAGTACAATTGAACTCAGCTCGTTGAGCTGAGCCCAAATATACCAAAAATTTTGCTGTAGAACGGTTTCCTTATTTCCTCTCTCCTCCCGCTTTAGCAGTGCCCAAATTTCTACAAAATACAACTCACTATTTTCAAGAAAATTAGAATTATATACATGAACTATTTTTTACACTTCAAGTCCTTAGAACATGGATTATATCACACATTTCAACACACTTCACAACCCCGAAATCAATGAGTTTATTTAATATCAATTAGCTTTAACTAGCAGTTTTGGATTTAACCCTGAAAATTTTAGCCCCTAAGCAGCGAGCCAAAAGGCAATATACACAATTTAGGACTAAAAAGATGATAATGCGATTAATGGGTTAAATAATCTTATATTCAATCGTTTAGTTGCATGAATCAAGCAAGTCGCTTAGAAATGAAGTTAAAAATATTGAAGTTAGTTTCTAAAAGCTACTCGATCGTGACTCGCTAGAACTCACTCGCTTGAAATGCGACAGCCATTTCTGGAGCGTACTGTAATTTTTCAAACGAGTTTTTTGGTAAAATATCGCCGTGTAAAAATTGATTGTACATGCTGCGTACATCGTTAGAATGAAAAATGAAGGTTACCCTTAAAAACAGGTCCACACGGTACCAAGACATGGTTGAACTTTTAGTTTAGCGCCGAGCCATACGCAGCAATATAGATACCCTTCTACAGATACAAGTTTGCGAAGATACAATTTATCAAGTCAGGTTTTGCCGGTCACAACCAAAAAAAACTATTTACTGGTTGCTCACATACATGGAAATTTCATATTTACGTCATTTACGTTATAAGCCGAAAGCGAACATTTTTTGACTCTTTTAACTTTATTCTTACATTTGGTTTCATATTCTACCAGAGCGGAACGAGCGGAGTTTCGCTAGGGGAAAATTTCTTTTTTTCGCCAGTTTCTGTCATTCATAACAACTAATCTTCAGGTGGATGGATTTCGATAATTTATATTCGATAGCAAAAGTGATAAGGATATGCTCTTTGGTTGAAAGCGAGCGCTCCGACCCTATCTCTGGAATCAAAATGATAAAAACATGTTTTAATGGTTCTTTGCCAAATTTGACGATAGGGGCCCGAACATAGCTCGTCGATTCTTTGCCAGAAATAGCAATTTTTTCAAATTTCGGCATGTTGTTGCGTGTTTTCAGCATACCACGAGTATCTATTACGTTGTCAAGCACGCTGAATACAATGGCTTTGCTATTTAGAGTCCAATTACTATATTATACCTTTTCTTCGAGCTTCAAGTTATTTAAGACCGACGAGGCTGATTTCCAAAATGTAGTGAGTTTTTATTTGTATGGTTATTTATTGCTTGAAATATATATTATAAATATTTAGCTAAACAAATTTAGAGATTAAATAGAATTTAGCTAAATATATATATATTTCGCCATGCTGAATACGTTAGGTTCGTTATCTAGAGTCCAACACGAATATGTCGTACCATTTCAGATGTTTTCAATGGGTTTCGGTCAATAAACCAGATTGCGAGAATAGCCTGCCTTAAGTAGTTGCATAGAGTACATCAGGAAATCTATAAATAGGTTTTAGGCACGTTAAATACGATGGTTCGGATGGTACGAACATTTCATGCTTTTTCAGTTGTTTGCCACTGGTTTTGAGTCGACGAAGTTTTAGCGTTTCAATGAATTCAGGGTTACAGATGTTTCAGCGTTGTACACAATATACACATCAAACACAAAGTCTGTTACAAGGTGATGTCACAAAATTATCACTTGGTAAAACCACGCTCGCTCCGTTTTACCTTCACTTGCGAATTACCAGTGACAGATGATGAAAACATAAGCACATACACCAACCTAAACAGGCACAATTCATTATGGTGTTAAATTTATGGAAAAAATACGATAAAACACAAAATTCAACTATTCATTCAAAAACTTACAAATTGGTATGAGTTCTTGAATGACTTGTTTTTCCGTTAAAGCATTGCACGACGCGTGAAGATTTCGCCAAATACGATTCAACAAATGATCCTTACATGTTGGAACGTTTAAATAGTGAACAAGAACAATATCAGGATTCTGAAATACATAACATAATCCATATTGACACACTTCACGGTAACCACAATGCCCCAAATACAAAATCTTCAGGAGCATTATGTGTTGCCCGGATGTTAAAATAAACTTGTGAGAACTTAACTATGAAATATTATGGTATGCACTACATTACGATAATGTTATCAATCAGATAATATAAAATCTACAGAAAGAGCAATTTCGTTGTGGAGATAATTTGTCACAATGAAAAATAAACAACATAGTGCTTAAGTTTAATGTGACGAAATGTTAAACATGAATTTCCTGCAGTAGATAATTAAACCTACCGTGTATTGTTTTGTTATACATGTTAGGTAATGACAAACATCTTCTTAGTTATATCTTTTATCGACTTCATATACTAGTAAATGTAAAAGTAAGGGGAAATGGAACGAGTATGACTACTTTGCACTTAACGATCTTTTCGTAATTCCAAATTTAACTCCCTGCGTCCCATTGATGCCCACGATAGCAATTATACAGTGGCAATACTTCAAAGACAACGCTATCGTTAATTCAGTCATTATGTCAAAACCCCTTGATTTTTTCTTCCAATGACCAAAAAAACGAGAACTTTTGAGATTTCTAAATCACATATTCTAAAAAAATTACAACTGGAAGAGTGTTTTACGCCGTTGAACCCCCTATACTTACCTTATTTGATGCATATTATGCTAATACAATTATTGTTAATCAGCAACAACGAAACCCTATATACACATTCCAATGACCAACATAGATTTATATTGAAAACATACAAAATTGGGCCATTTTTGGGGCCAAATTTTACAAAGTTTTCCTCCGCTACCATCTACAGGTTTAATACCCTACTCAATCTGGGATTAAAACAATCAAACCAACGTGTATAACAGGTTAAGTAACCCTATAATCTTATCGTTCACCCAAAAAGCAAAAAATCGCTTTGTAACTAGTAGTTCGCACAGCGAGGGGAAACGAAGCAAGTCTTGGTACTCCGCGTTTATGAACCATTTTCTAGTTCCAAATTTTCAGGTCTCTAAGCCCGCTTAAAGTCCCATGCTAACAGTTATACGCCACCAGTACTTCAATGAAACGGTACGGTCATCTTAGTCATAATATTAAATAAGTAAGAACTCTATATTTCTTCTTGCAATGGCCAAAAGGCCAAATCTTGTAAAATTTATAAATAACAAAATTTAGGAACAATATAATTATAATTTGAAGAGTGATTTTTACGTAATAGGGCCCCTACGCCATGGATTATTTGATGCATATTGAGCAGATTAGTAGAACAGATAACCATCTGGAGCTTTAGTTGAAGATATAATGCTTGTTGCTAACTAGGACTGTGCAAATTCCACATCACCTTCCTCAAACTGTGAACTTTGTACACAACATACAGTTTATTAAACTAACAAACTAAAATGTTGAAACGATTTGTGTTGAGTTTTTGATATTTCAACAAGATTATTACGTATATGGACAAAATTCAGATATGGTTTTTAAGAATAGTAATTCAACAATGATTTGGTTATTGATATATTCGCATACATGTCGACAATGCATACAAGCCAGTGGAGTAACCTCCGCGAGGGGGTAACCCCCTGTAGCCGGCGAAATTTTCTAGGGGGGAAGTCGGTACGGTAGTGAGGACCTTTTTTTGCTCGCCGGCGCCAAATTTGCGCCTATCAGTTCACCTCACTCCGCGAAGGTGGGGGGCCCGGATTTCCAGTAAGAATTTTACTCCCTCCCATTTCCCTGTCGGATGTATGTATATGCGCTGTACAATCGAACACATAGTACTTTTGGGCTAGCCCCGGCTCCGGCCACCGTAGGCTAGCCCCAGCCCCGGTACAACACTAATCTATAATATTGTAAAAGGGCGAAATATGACTATTTTTGGTTCCAAAATTTATCAAATTAGTGCCGGCGCCGGCCCGCAGGGTTAGTCGTATAAATAATATTGTCTTAAAATAATGACACCAACTTGTTTAACGGGTTAAGTAACCCTATAATCCCGTAGTCTGCCCTCACAAGCAAAAAACTGTCTTTGTAAAAAATTTTATGTAAAATTTAAACTTTTTTGGAGTATTTTTTAAACTTGGGCTGATAACTCGAAAGCGACAGCTCTAACCAAAAATAGATAAGAGCAAATTATAGCTAACGATGAGAGTATTCTGAATTCTGTTTTTCACACTGACGCCCACATCTCGAAATATAGGTCGCGACAGATAGATACTTGGATGGCCATATTTCAAAAAAATATGACCCTTGAAACCCTCTGGGGCCATTTTGCCCCGGTAGACGTAGTCGACGGCTTTAGCGTCTCACGAAACGGAATAAATAGACTGAATTTGTGATCAAATCAAGAATTGGAAGATACATCCAGGCGGTAATAAGTTATGAACTCCTCAGTACAGAAAAGAAATTTTTACGATCTTTGCCGCCAGCAAAATTTTAAAGGTGGAAACTCTGCTCGCTTAGTTTCAAAAATATTGAACATTTTCATTTTTATTGGGGCATAACTGTGGCTTATAACTCGAAAATAGCTGGTCTGACAAAAATGTTTATCGACAAAGTTGTAGCTCTAGATGAAAGAACTCTGTGGTCGCCATTATTTTGATTCTCGGGCAAGATTTATAATATAAAATTCTGGGTGACACCAAATTACCAAAATCCATCAGTCTGGTGAATTATGCGAGAAAAGCTTTTTTAACAATTTAACGCAATTTGAGGAAACACCAAAATGCAAACCTCGCCTCGTTTCAATAACATTTACCCATAGTTCGTGAATAGTCTTGATTTTGTTACTGTACCTAGTCCAAAGACAACATTCAGTTACTATATGGTGCATCATACACGTCTTGTTTTAACAGAAAATTGAGGTCCAACGTAGAGACATCAATTTGGACTTCCTGTTTTAGTGAGTAATAAAAACAGATTGAACACTTTTGTGAGCGAATATAAAAAATCTAAATATAAATATATCGAATATAAATAATGTTTCGTATCTTTTCGAAATTTTATCGAGTAAAATAACAATAATGGCTCCGAAAATATTATAAAAAATCTGCTTTCCACATGGGTTTGGTGTCCTACTTGTTTTCAATATTTATATCAATGTGCGAAATGACTAAGAGCATTCTAATGACCCAAAAATGTATTTTCTGTTTTGTAACAAATATATAAGCTATATATAAAAGAAGCGAACGAGGTTTCCATTGAGGTTGCTGAGAAAAAAAGTGAAGATTTCTTTTTGGCCAGCGGTGTAACTCATAACTCATATAAAGAAAAACTTATTTTGATAATAATTTCGTTCGATGAAAAAAATGATGACAAAGTGCCTAATCTGAGAGATCATAGATTCGTAGTCAAAATAGCCAAAAACTAGTTTTCCAAACGTTATTTGTCAAATCTTGGCATGGGGGAGCATCGAAGTATACAACTTCAGTGAAAATCACTTTTCTATGGAGCCATTCCCTGGGCCGCATAAGCAAAATACGATTGGTTGAGCTTTTACCAAAAACATCGATTTTTTACATTTGGACGTGTAAAATTGAGTCTTTGTTCAAAGGCTTTATAGTTGACGCTGTTATCCTATAGTCACGAGCAGAATTAGTGCAAATAATCGATCGACATTTCGATTGAACTTATTTTTTACTCGACTGTATATAACCGAAACCAAAATGTAGTCTCTCTTCTTTTGTTTGGTTATGCGTTACGTAATGTTCTATGTATAGCTTTTTCGGTACGCCGAATGTGATGGTATGATTGGTTATCTAGCGCCAACAGGAATATATCATGTCTTTTTAGATTTTTGTGGTTGAGAAACAGGCTTTCTAAAACAGTCTGCAACCAAACGTGACAGTAATACGTGTTTCAAGGGTTTTTAAAGAGTTTAAGGTCAACCGTCGGTGAACCCAATTTAGCTAAAGAAATTCGTCGAAAGAATATGTTTGCTTTCTGCGCCTTCAGGTATGCTATTAAATGTTTTGTAACACGCAGAATATGTGGTGTTTTAACTCCCACCAGAATAGCACCATAACGTTTCATTGGTTCCAGAACTATTGGGATGGTATATTCATCACACAAAAAGCCTGTAGCAGGCGATTACAACTACAAATAAAACTACGATCACTCCGTTTTACCTTCGGTAGGGAGATGCAGTTATATAATGAAAGCAAATATAGTTATCAATTAATACAAAACCAGAAATCCTTTTTTCACAACTCTCGTTGAAAAGGAATTTTTCGTAAATTGTTTTGATATTTTTCTTGAAAAAAGAACTTTAATTTCTAAACATATTTAAATGTCTAAATTTAACCACAAGGCAAAAATGACAATTTGTGGTATTTCGGGTATCATGATCACCTGAGCCCAACTACACACCAACCCACAGGGTTTGACAAAAATATAGCCCACTGGCCGCCTAGCAGTGACACAATAGTAAGTCAATGTCCGCGTGTAGAAACCCTAAGAGCAATATAGTTAGATTTGAAAGAGTTAAATAACGTCGGTTGAAAAAACTGAAATGAGTTGAAGAAAACTTTGGAAATGGAAATAATTTAAGTTCTACGCATCAGGTAACCAGACCTGTTCAAATAAGGTAACGGTCGGCTCTTTGCAATAAGACAAGTTTATGAAAACTAAAAAACTGGGTTTCCCAAATCGCCTTCAGAGTACCTGTGGGAACCGAACAGGGCCCCGAGGTCGACTTGTGGGGCGAAAAATTCCGTTTCCCCTTGTCGAACTTATGGACCCCCAGTTGAATCGGGACACTGAAAAATGCGAAAACATAATAAATAGCTGATTCACAACATGCATTATGATAATATAGATTAAACAGTGAAGCCTTAGCAGCTGACGGCAATTTTAATGTTTTTAGCCCCGCAGGGTAAAACTTTAAAAATTTTTAGTCACAGTGAAAAACTGGCGTATTTTTGCCTCGCATTTTTATTCGTGCAGAAAAATAGTTGAGGCGGCTGAACCATGGGGAAGTCAAAAACATATGGGGCCTGAATTGGGGGCGCCTGGGGAACCTAAATACCTGTCTCCACCTCCGTGGGAACGCTAAAAACTAACAGAATAAGCCCAAACCCTCTGAAACGAGTACCAACAAACCGCTTCCCAAATGATCATTGTCGTACATCGCTATGTATAGCGTTTTCTCGGTGAATCTTGAGTTCGTGATTACAGTCCAAAAAGCCATAAAAATGTTCAATTTAACTTCTCATGCAATCAATTCCCTTGCGCAGAGACGTGGTACCACTATTTTCATTTTACAGATATAAAAATTTGCGGCTGACAAAATATAATTCACATAACTTACACTGGTTAAACAATAGGTCCGACGATGAAAAGTTGAGATCAAAGCTGAGTGAACATAATTTGCATTGATACACTAAAATAAAACAGCAAACAATAAATGCGCTTAGCTAAGTATCCCTTCTTTAACCATAATACATCCTTTCATTATGTTAAATGGAGAAATCTCAGCGAGCGGAATTTCTTCAAATATTTCTCAATCCGGTAAAAACTTCTTCTTTGTATGTTTGCATCAAGCATACCTCATCACTGGATTGATAAACATTAACAAATTTTCTTATTCGAAGCGTAGCACAAGCTAATAATCCATATATACAGCTTTGTATTTGGGCGCTGCAGTGATATCGTGCCCGAAAGTAAACCAAACCAATAGAAATTGAAAACTTTGTAATTCTGACAAAAACCGGATACCGACATTTTGAGTTATAGTTCCGATAAGCGGTGAACCAAAAAATGGAGACAGAATCTCTTGTCGAAAACTGCAACTTTGTTATAAAACATTTTTTTATCACAGTTTCTGTTTTCGAACTACGCAAAAAAGTTAAAAATACAACAAAAATTTTTTAGAATCGTAACGGTTGTGCTTGGAGAGTGGGAAACATATCGCAATTGCCATATTAAAAACCTAAAAGCAACTTCAGTCTTACAGGTACAGTATTTCTGTAAGATGTGGCTCAAAAAAGATTGAAATCAAAAATGTCAAATCTAAAATTCGTGTAATTAGATTAACAACTGTGATGACTAATACGTAAACCGCAAGCCAAGCAAATGAACTGCAAAAACCATTATGTATATAATATCAGCGGTATTAGAATTCTGGGTATCGATAATAAATTCTGACTGTTCGTGTAGCAAAATTTGAAAATGTCAGTTTATAGATTTCTATTCATTACTAACAGCATGCTTTTAACAGTTTCGCGAATAGTTGGAAGGAACCATTTTAACCTAAACATAAAGAGGACAGAAAACGTAAGATGGAGTTCCACTATCATACTGTTTGGGGTCTTTGAAATTATGTTGTGTTTATAATAGATTTTTTTGCATTTCTGTTCCTTGGTACATGTCAAATACTAAATACTGGCGGAACATAATTCTGTTGCACACAACCAACTCATTTGCCACTGTATTTTTAAGTTTGTGTAAAATAGTTTAGTTGTTTACTGGTTATTCTTCTGCTCCTCATTCTACATCGCCATCGGTTTGTTTTGTCCACTAAATCTTACCTCAACACCGTTCACTTTCAATTTCATATGATCTTCGCGTGGCTTTCGCCCATCTCTACGGCGCTTCCATGTATATCCATCCTGCCGATACGTTGACTGCTTTCTGTTGTACAGTAGAACAGTTCCACTGCATGGCCTACGTCACGAAAAAACAATACAAAGTTTATAATACTAAATGCGTATTGTGAAACACGGTAAGCATTAGAAAATGAATAACTCTTGATTTATTTGAGATTTTTACAACGGAACCCAGGAAATTCATGTTTGAAGTCCATAGAATCACGCCAAGGTTTTCCGTATGGCATACCACCAACAATTTATAAACTGCAAACTGACTAACTTCTCCAAAGTGAGTGGGGGTTGGATAGCCTGATATTTTTAAGTTTTGGTGCCCCATAGAAAAAAATGGGTGCCGCCTGTAGGGAACCCCGGGTAAATTTTAGCTCCCCCTGCCCGCCAAAATGTCTGGCTTCCCCTGGTAAAAACACAAACCAGATGACATAAGAATCAACAAATTTTTTTACAAAAAACCCTTTCAGATGTTAAAAATTTTTTTAATTCTAGCAGAAGAAATGGTTTAAAGGCTGGTTTTAACCGCAATAAATACGTTTTGCACCGCTTCAGAAGCTATTTATCAACAAAATTTTGCGTTTTTCGAGAAATATTTAATTTCGAAAATTTTTAAGCCTCGACCCCCAGTTTAAACGAGGAGCAGCTTATGCCACCTAGCAAAATCCGGTGCCCCCAGTTCCGAACCAGGGGACCCGCCAGTTCAAACCAAAATTTTCAGCGAAAAGAGAGGCCAAATTCACATATTAACAAATTATCAATTTGATAAGCTGCTGTTATCTAGTACTAGTAATTTTCTTGCATGTGGTCCCTAAAAATTGTTCAATCAGGACGTCATTATAAATATATGCCCTGGCATTCTAGTGCTTGTTGAATGTTGAGTTAGAAACTATAAATGGCCGATCATTAGTTTGCCCATACAAGATATGGAGCAGAGTCCTGGCTACAGAATAACTGCCGCTAAAATTTTGAGAAATAACTCAGTTTGTCAAAAATTTCATTCTTAAAGACCGAAATATGCTATTGGTCGGTAACTCAAAAATTTATACATCGATTTTCCACTTGTTATGAACTTTTTGAGCGTAATTCTTCAAAGGATCTAGAGAGTTTGTAGCAGCATCAAAATAAAGACAGAACAGAGCTGCTGCAAACTGATCCATGCAATGGTATTTTGTTGCTAAAAATCAGAAGCAGAAAGTCACATGAACACCTGGCACGTGTTCTGCCAGGGCTCCGGCTTCAGTGGCTGAGCCATATTCTACGCATGCCTGCTGGGCGCCTGCCAAAGAAAATTTGTTCGGTCATTCTCCTGACAGGTGGAAGCGGACAGCGTTGCCAGATCTATATACAGCTTGGCTCGTCATATTTACCACTTAAACTATAGCGGTCGAATTCCTTTAGGAAACTGACAAGAAATTCTGAAAAAGTTTGACAGAGTTTGATCTCGAACGACAGACTAACCCCTGGATCTGTGGATCAGGTGGATGTACTTGTTGAACAACAACCTGTTGTCAATGCTTAGAATATACATAAAGAATTAAATCACGATGATTTCTTTAAAAATTGAGGCAATCAGACTACGACAGCCATGCGATATGTTTAAACTAAACGATAACGATGACTTTAGTCACGGTCGCCTCAACACCCGACTATAAATGGGCAGGGTCGAATTCATGTAAGCGCCGAATCGCTTTGCCGGCGACTGCGAACACAGCCCTGGCAAAAAAATATCGACCTTTCTCACTACTAACGTGTACTGAGAAGCCAGCAACGGTTTCACTAATAGCTAGTCTGGAAATGACATGTCCAACGTCTAAACCATAACTGTCGAACTACGAAAATACGAGCTTCTTTATACGTATAAATTTATAATTTTAAACGATCTCTAAATGAATACGATTCCAGAATGGACCGAAGAACAAAATAAAATCGAAGTACATTTTCAAACATGTTGTCTTTGGAAATAAACACAACATGCAACCTGGTTATACGATGAAATGTTTTTATAACTTATACTGCATTCAGTCATTGGTTAATTTATGGTACGAACGCAACAACTGTAATGTAATATAAGTTATAAAAACATTTCATCGTATAACCAGGTTGCATGTTGTGTTTATTTCTTGAGCCGACTACATAAATCTTCATAACAAATACCCTTACAACAGCTACTGCAAAGAAGACCAATTTAGTTATCAAGTTAGTAAATTGCATGACAGGATGTCTATAACAATAGCATTTTATTTAGTAGAAAAGTCACTGATCTAATATTTCCAAGAAACTATTGCTTGCCGAAATTAAGTTTCTTAAATCAACTGCATCCGTTATTATTTTATCAGCAATATCTTTAGGCAACGATCACCATGAGGAACACAACAACATTAATTTCGACACACTGACTATGATGTGATTTGGTAATGCAATTTTCCTAAAGTAACTTCATAGAAATAAACCTGTCGCAATACCGCTACACGGCGGGGTGATCCCTCACCTTCCGGCGTTGACCAGTATTAGTCACCTCCCATGAAATTTTGAACTTTATAATTCCTTATTCTTAAATCTAAAAATTTTATCTCTAACGGAAATAAGATGAGATTTTAATAAATTTTGGCATTTCTTTTCCTTTAAGATTATATAATTTAATAATGATGGCACAAACACATATAGAACGATATATCTTCGTACAAAACGATGTATCTATAACAAGTTAGAAAAAATTCTCTAAACGAGAGTTGGAAAAAGAAATCCCGGGTTATTGCAACCTTGTTCAATTTTTATAACCTTTTATGACCCTGAAATACGTTTTTTCAGTCATAACAACGCCCTTCGTTATTTCACACACTAAAATATCTAAAACAAGCAAATCGCCGAACCCCTTTCGACTTACTGCTCAAAGTTTTCGCTCAATAGATTTGATAAAGCTGTTTCACTCACTAAAATATTAAACACAAAATGACCAATTAAACTGCTATACGCTTCACCAGAATTTTCATTCAGTCGCTAAAATCACAATAACAGGTTTTTGATGCAGCCCTCATTAAGTCAGTACCAGTGAATAGTTACAGTTGTAAAATCAAGCATGTCCACAAACTGTAAATAAAATTTCATTTTCAAACACCGATAAGACATAATTAAGAAGGGGTTCGCCAAAACCAGGTTTTAAATTATAACCAACAGAAAACAAGATTATACCAATTTTAAGGGTATAGGAAGGTAGCTAGGTACTGGAAATAATGCTCACCAAATCACTAAAGTGCCCAATTTGATGAAGTTTGCTTTTTAACCAACCTAAAATCAGGTGTAAACACATAGATGTGACCATAAATTGGCAATACGGGGAATTTGTGTATGCCAACGGGTCCCAATGGGCGTATCAGAGAACCTACGGAACCCACCAGGACGCCAGATATACGGCATTTGCAAGTGCTCAGACCGGTTAAAGGAAACTTCAGAGGACATTTTCCTCGAAAACAGAGCACATCTAACGTGCTAACAATATTACTATTTATTATCCTTATTAATCTCACGCTATGAGATGCTTTGTTTTCGTGCATGTTAAAATCCCGAGCTATTTTTGAGTCAAAAAGCATGCTATTGAATAAATCGGGCATCTGGTTACACGATCTAAAGAAAAAGTTGGATACGCTCATCTGGATCGCGCACAAAATTTCTGCCGGACGAAATACAGATGGCCCACAAACAACATATATGTGTGCGTGACAACTGCATATACAGTTTGTGTCATTCCACAATTCATGTATATACAGCATATATGGAAACAACAGCATAATGCAGGCAGAGGCGGATTAGGATTCAGTCTGGTTGATCGAGACAGTTTCAGACATGAAATGCAATGTTTTGACGTTGATGACAGTCATAATCTACATTACACCAAGCTAATTCCCAGACAAATCTGCCAAGTAATGTAGTATAACTCTGACTTTGTCGCCAAATTCGCAATCACTTTATTTCCCATATTCGTCCGTCAAAAATAGAGGACAAAACGGCGACATAAACGACAACGGAGGACGCTTTTGAAAGTAGAGGACAAATCCGAGTTCTATATTTGGTTAAAATGTAGTTTAAAGGCCTCCAACTAGCAAATTCGGACCAAAAAACTGGGTCTAAATACATATTCCGGCCAAAATCACATAAATCACAACCACCTAGCTAGTAATGTTGGACTTACAATTTTTAGGAAATTGTCCAAATTGCACAAGACACCACTTTCACAATGTATCTAGCCCCTCAATTTCAGAATATGTCATCCAAAATGTTTAACGTACTCTTCGAGTACATACGAAATACTTCTCGTATCGGATTTTTGATTTTTTCTGTTTCACGAGATATATTCACTTAAATTCCCTAAATACTGAAAAAAGACCAAAATCAGTTCAAAGTGACAAAAACTCGCGTAAGGTTACGTTGAACCCTAAACGTTAAAATAAGATTTTTCAATTCGATCCATTGTACCATGTACAGCTGAAAACAATATTTTTGATTGGAAAGGTCTTATTTCAAGCAAAAAATAAGATCAAAAAACAAAAAATTATGCACCTTCAAAAATACTCTAAGCCCTGAATTTTTTGCCGAAGATGGGCAAAATTTGACCGGTTTTTTGGCCAAAACCAGGCTCAACCTTCGAATATCCAGAAGTGCCGCACTGGCTCAGGACGCGTCGATTGGTACCAAGGTTTTGGGTCCACAGATGGGCTGTACCCAAAAAAAAATTTCTGCACCCACGCTAGAGCAAGGCTAGTTTAGGCGTCGGAGACAGGGTTTACTGACAAATTCTATTACAAAGTCCAGGCTTTTCAGCCGTTCGTGCTTACATGTGTATATAGTTTCCTGCTGCTGATTTCATGGAAAGCCTCATCTTTTATCCTGGGCAGAGAATAATATTTATGTATTTGTAACAATTATATATGTAATAGTGCAAAATTGCGTTTCGTAATTACGTTTTTCATTGTGTAAAAATTTGCGCAATTATCGAGAAAACCATTGTAACTCTAGACATATCGTTTAAGGTCTGGACCCAAGCTGTACCCATGGTCCGTTTTGAAATAAACCCTGTGGTACCAAACTTAACACCATCAGACAATACCGTTAACAAGTTACTGTTGGATGAAAAAAGAGGAAAAAATGCGAAATCTAATGAGTAATTTCTGACATCGACGGTGTCGTAATAGGCACCGTTTGACTCGTTTCCAAGAGGTCTATTGATTGATACAGAATCACCCATGTAAACCTACTTACTGGGTAAATTGTTCCTAAAATCTTATTTCGAAACATTATTGAGACCTACGGTACTGCATATAGTGTCACCTCGGGAAGCCAGATCGAACCAATAGTGTACATAACGTATGACGCATGAAAACATAGCTACGTCAAATCCAGAGGTCAGTCACTGATACCTTAAACATGCCTTAAAATGACACATGAGCTGCGCTGATCAAATTTAAGAAAATTTACATAAAACAAATAATACAGTATATATAAATCAAAAACCTTCTACTTCATGTATTGAATATAGCAAAAAATCTGAAACATTCATTTTTATACATTCTAGCTTACCTGAGCTTGACCATTTGAGAAATCCAGTCATGGCGCTGTTTTGTTGAATGTAAAATGCTAAGAACTTCCTAAAATTAAACACGTACTAATCATGCTGTGTTAGTTTATTTCAATACCAAACTAAATGTTTACTTTATTAATACCATACTGCACTAGTACCAGAGCACACCAGCAGAAATTATACATTTTAATAAATTAAAATTTTAAGGTGAGTAATTTTCAATCGTGCTATCATTATAATTAATGTGTTCACCCCACTGTATACTCGATACGTGTACACATAACGTAACGCAGCTAGAGATGACACTAAAAGGTGGGTCGACTCACGGTTGCGCACCGAGCGGTGTCACCGCAAGCAAGCTAGTTTTATAGTCACAGATACGTTCGAATAAATCAACTCACCATTTTTGTTAGCCTTGAAAACTTTTATATTCACATATTTCACAAATTACAGCATTAGATTTATACTCACAAAATCATGCATCAATCAAAGGAGGATGAGAGGCCTTCCAGTATCATGCCAAAAATGGTATATTGGTCACGAATACATTTATATGAATCATCTAATCATGTTCAGCTTCCTCAAAAACCATTATAATCACAAATCCAAAGAATTATAAATTACGTTGAAAATCAGGGAATCATGTATGGCTCATGGGGTCACATGAGATATATTACCATTCCAAAGTCCACACTGGTCACAGATACACTTAAATAAATCATTTCAATGCTTACAGTATCTTCGAAAACCTTTATAACCACAAATGCAACTAATTATAACATTACGCTGAAAATTCCGGAATCATCCGTGGCTCAAAGGCGATCGACCTCATGGGATACAGTACCATTCCAAAAATAGTACATCGGTTACATAAATCATTTCATCATTTTCAGCATCCTCGAAACCCTTTGTAATAGCAGATGCAACAAATTATGATAGTATACTGAAATCGACGTAATTATACCAAGTTCTTGAGAGGGGTCTCTGAAAATACAGTGCCATTCCGAAAAGGGTTCATTGGTCACAGATACGTTAAAATGGATCGCTCCATATTTTCCAGAGTCCTCAAAAAGCTTTGTGATAACGAATGCAACAAAATATCACACTACATTGAAAATAACGAAATCTTGGGAGGAGGTCCCAGAGTATATAATACCCTGCCAAAAAGGTACATCGGTCACAGATACGTTCAAATGAATTACTCCATCATTCTCAGTGACCTCGAAAACCTTTTTAGTGACTATATAATTCTTGTTAACTATTATCTTAAAAGTGTGCCATGCAAATGATTAAAATGGGTATTTTTGGGACCCCATTTTGTGCCCCTATCTCCTTATCCGCGAATCTGACAAAAAGTTCAGTGAAGTTCTAAGTCTCATCCAGCAGAACATTAAAGATATGCAACATTTTTTGATACAAGGCCTGCGTTTTGGGATATAACTAAAACCACATTTTCTCTCGGCCACAAAAATTGAAGAGTTATCCTAGAGGCAGGGAGTAACCGGAATTCCGGTTCCGGCGAAAATCGTGTTACGGTTGCGGTTCCGGCAAAGGGCTAAAACCATACCGGAACCGGAATTCCGGTTTAAAAATTTTGTTTGAAATTTTCCACGTTTTTTGCTTCATCCTGTAATCCAAACATGTGTAATATATATTATACAATGATCAAGCTCCAATACAACCAAACAAAAGAAAAGATTAGCTAACCAATTTGCCGTGTGAAACGTAAGTAGGGCACACAATTTGAGCAGGAATTTTTCATAATAACCTGCAGGAGTTTGTTAAATCAAAGCCAGGTCGATACTTGTAGCAGCTATTTTACACATCCAGAAGTTTGTGGGATACGTTTGAATTAAACCGGTCCAACTCGGTAAAACAGAGTATGGCTTACGCAGAAGTACTTAGGGAATGCTTGGCTAACATAAATTGTATCAGGCACCCGCCAGTGCGCTTGTAAACTTGGTAAATCAGTCTAAATTGAAGTAAACTAACGTTATCTGCAACGCAGCTAGAAACTGCTTTCTTGGCAATGAACTGTATTTATTGAAACTGTGCGAGCAGCATCACAGTGTGTCTCATTTATAGCATTCTAATTAGAAAGTTATCATCATTGTGATCTAACTGACGGGCACTGTTTGTCCAACGCTAGTCTAAACAGTGTCTCTGACCACTGATCAGAAAATTAGCTTCTATCTATTATTTTCTCTAAGAATCATATAAACCAATAATTTTAAGTTTCCTACAGAAGAACATTACAACAAACGTATGTGTAGTAAAGGGAGGCGACTGGAGACAGAGCAGAAAGTGTGTATTACACACTCCCAGCTTTGTAAGCCACATTCAATTTGACGCAGTCTACGCAATGTTGTATAATGAAAAACATTTTTTGCTCTGAATGTCCAAAAACCGACATATTTGATCGATAAATAAACATTATTAGCTTCCTTAGTCTCTTTAAAGTTTCAGAAAGGCAATAATACCATTGCAATACATTAACTTTAATGTATAAGTTATTTTTAATGCATTTTAAATCCACTATACCTTCATTTCTTCCATAATCTGTTTTACTATAGATACCGGTTCCAGATCCGGTTTAAATGGACGGTTCCGGTTGCTGGTTCCGGTTCCGGTAAATTTCGGTTTTGGTTATTCTCTGCCTAGAGGGGATCTAGCATACCCCATGGGTGGGTTACATAGATGTAACCTACATGGAGCGACGGGATACATTCCAAGCTAGCTTAAGATCTTTCCATCATGAGATATTTATAAAAAACTGCCCGGACGGACAGACATGGTAACATTTACCAGTGCGCATACAAATAAATGCTTGCTGGCTTCACGACTACATCCTAACAACAAATTCAATAAGTACAACGAATATAATGGATGATAAGAAACTAACTTCATTAGTGTGCCACCGCAATATTTTCTGTTCAAACTGATTCACTGGAATTAGCGGAATTACATGAGCTGTAAATCTTTCTGATGACAACGGCGGATTCATGTGACCAATGCAGGCATTTTTTCATTAATTTCTGTGTGGACCATTAGATTAGGTACAGAAAGGTTGAATAAGCAGTATAAATACAATGCAAGAAAGTGTAATTTTTTGAAACTTGTTACATGAAAAAATAAAAGTATATAATATATGCAGGTTGTTCATATGCATGGATTCCCACAGGGTTTCTCAAATAGGGATCGTAAATTCGGGAGAACTTCTTTGCAACCAGCATTGCCTCAGCAGCATCCATGGCCATCATGCGCCTAAGCAAATTTAATCTTATACAGTCGGGAAGCGTGCCATACGAGGGTATGCCTCTGCAAATATACCATTCCAAACGTACAAGATTCAAAGTTCGCTCAGTTTGCTACTACAGAAACGATGGTTTGTCGCGCAGATGGTTGATGGTCGTTTTGATCGAGTTGGCGATGTAATATAGATGCGTCATGCGGATTTCGTATGTGCCTAAAAGTCTGGCTGCAGTAGTGTTATTGTTTCGGTTTGGCATAACCATGCATTGCACAGCTACAGTACATGGCTGTAATAGGGTAGCAAGACAAGTCTTGGGGCGTATAAGGTTTACCGTTATCTAGTGAAGTAAATGGATGAACACGGACACAGCGACACTGTGTCAATTTGAATTTCAGACACTTGTATCATGTAGCAAAGTAAAACTGAAACAAGTCTTCCAATTGTAGCCATCAATTTAGAACAAGCAAGTATTGGTATAGCCTATAAGCATTTGTTTCAGTCGTGTTTAACAATAAAACTGAAAACCTTTGTTAAATGCTGCAGGATGCACCCTGAGTTTCGCTGCTAGGCATTAACACGCATCTTCCGTTACGAACTCGTGTTTCGATTTAGAACAGGAGTCAGCACGTCGTACGATTGTTCTATAAATTTTTTACATTTTTAACTACAACTAATAAAAATGCTCAAGGTATTGTGTCTGGACACATGAGTTTACAGTTAAACAACTAAGGTTTCTTATCGTTTACTATAATTTGTCCCACAGATAGTGGTTTGTACAGTAATAGCGAATGGAACTGTACGACCTAGATCTTAGCGGTGACCAAATTTGATACTTGCTATTTGCTCAAGTTTATACTTACAATTGGAAGACTTGTTTCAGTTTTACTTTGCTACACGACACAAGTGTCTGAAATTCAAATTGACACAGTGTCGCTGTGTCCGTGTTCATCCATTTACTTCACTAGATAACGGTAAACCTTATACGCCCCAAGACTTGTCTTGCTACCCTATTACAGCCATGTAATGTAGCTGTGCAATGCATGGTTATGCCAAACCGAAACAATAACACTACTGCAGCCAGACTTTTAGGCACATACGAAATCCGCATGACGCATCTATATTACATCGCCAACTCGATCAAAACGACCATCAACCATCTGCGCGACAAACCATCGTTTCTGTAGTAACATTACTCCAACTTTGAATCTTGTACGTTTGGAATGGTATATTTGCAGAGGCATACCCTCGTATGGCACGCTTCCCGACTGTATAAGATTAAATTTGCTTAGGCGCATGATGGCCATGGATGCTGCTGAGGCAATGCTGGTTGCAAAGAAGTTCTCCCGAGTTTACGATCCCTATTTGAGAAACCCTGTGGGAATCCATGCATATGAACAACCTGCATATATTATATACTTTTATTTTTTCATGTAACAAGTTTCAAAAAATTACACTTTCTTGCATTGTATTTATACTGCTTATTCAACCTTTCTGTACCTAATCTAATGGTCCACACAGAAATTAATGAAAAAATGCCTGCATTGGTCACATGAATCCGCCGTTGTCATCAGAAAGATTTACAGCTCATGTAATTCCGCTAATTCCAGTGAATCAGTTTGAACAGAAAATATTGCGGTGGCACACTAATGAAGTTAGTTTCTTATCATCCATTATATTCGTTGTACTTATTGAATTTGTTGTTAGGATGTAGTCGTGAAGCCAGCAAGCATTTATTTGTATGCGCACTGGTAAATGATTACCATGACTGTCCGTCCGGGCAGTTTTTTATAAATATCTCATGATGGAAAGATCTTAAGCTAGCTTGGAATGTATCCCGTCGCTCCATGTAGGTTACATCTATGTAACCCACCCATGGGGTATGCTAGATCCCCTCTAGGCAGAGAATAACCAAAACCGAAATTTACCGGAACCGGAACCAGCAACCGGAACCGTCCATTTAAACCGGATCTGGAACCGGTATCTATAGTAAAACAGATTATGGAAGAAATGAAGGTATAGTGGATTTAAAATGCATTAAAAATAACTTATACATTAAAGTTAATGTATTGCAATGGTATTATTGCCTTTCTGAAACTTTAAAGAGACTAAGGAAGCTAATAATGTTTATTTATCGATCAAATATGTCGGTTTTTGGACATTCAGAGCAAAAAATGTTTTCCACTATACACCATTGCGTATACTGCGTCAAATCGAATGTGCTTACAAAGCTTGGAGCGTATAATACACACTTTCGCTCTGTCTCCAGTCGCCTCCCTTTACTACACATACGTTTGTTGTATGTTCTTCTGTAGGAAACTTAAAATTATTGGTTTATATGATTCTTAGAGAAAATAATAGATAGAAGCTAATTTTCTGATCAGTGGTCAGAGACACTGTTTAGACTAGCGTTGGACAAACAGTGCCCGTCAGTTAGATCACAATGATGATAACTTTCTAATTAGAATGCTATAAATGAGACACACTGTGATGCTGCTCGCACAGTTTCAATAAATACAGTTCATTGCCAAGAAAGCAGTTTCTAGCTGCGTTGCAGATAACGTTAGTTTACTTCAATTTAGACTGATTTACCAAGTTTACAAGCGCACTGGCGGGTGCCTGATACAATTTATGTTAGCCAAGCATTCCCTAAGTACTTCTGCGTAAGCCATACTCTGTTTTACCGAGTTGGACCGGTTTAATTCAAACATCCACAAACTTCTGGATGTGTAAAATAGCTGCTACAAGTATCGACCTGGCTTTGATTTAACAAACTCCTGCAGGTTATTATGAAAAATTCCTGCTCAAATTGTGTGCCCTACTTACGTTTCACACGGCAAATTGGTTAGCTAATCTTTTCTTTTGTTTGGTTGTATTGGAGCTTGATCATTGTATAATATATATTACACATGTTTGGATTACAGGATGAAGCAAAAAACGTGGAAAATTTCAAACAAAATTTTTAAACCGGAATTCCGGTTCCGGTATGGTTTTAGCCCTTTGCCGGAACCGCAACCGTAACACGATTTTCGCCGGAACCGGAATTCCGGTTACTCCCTGCCTCTAGGATAACTCTTCAATTTTTGTGGCCGAGAGAAAATGTGGTTTTAGTTATATCCCAAAACGCAGGCCTTGTATCAAAAAATGTTGCATATCTTTAATGTTCTGCTGGATGAGACTTAGAACTTCACTGAACTTTTTGTCAGATTCGCGGATAAGGAGATAGGGGCACAAAATGGGGTCCCAAAAATACCCATTTTAATCATTTGCATGGCACACTTTTAAGATAATAGTTAACAAGAATTATATAGTCACTAAAAAGGTTTTCGAGGTCACTGAGAATGATGGAGTAATTCATTTGAACGTATCTGTGACCGATGTACCTTTTTGGCAGGGTATTATATACTCTGGGACCTCCTCCCAAGATTTCGTTATTTTCAATGTAGTGTGATATTTTGTTGCATTCGTTATCACAAAGCTCTTTGAGGACTCTGGAAAATATTGAGCGATCCATTTTACGTATCCGTGACGCAATGAACCCTTTTCGGCAAATGGCACTGTATTTTCATAGACTCCTCAAGTACTTGTATAATTACGTCGATTTCAGTATACTATCATAATTGTTGCATCTGCTATTACAAAGGGTTCCCAGGACGCTGAAAATGATGAAATGATTCATGTAACCTATGTACTATTTTGCAACGGACCGTATCCCATGAGGTCGATTGCCTTCTAGTGATGACGGCGTTTGGGTTTTCAGCGTAATGTTATAATTAGTTGCATTTGTGGTCAGAAAAGGTTTTCGAAGATACTGTAACATCTAAATGATTTATTTAAGTGTATTCTGTGAATTGAGTGTGTACTTTGCAACGGTACAGTATTCGATGTGACCCCATGAGCCATACATGATTCCTGATTTTCAACGTAATTTATAATTCTTTGGATTGGTGATTACAACGGTTTTTCAAGGGAGCTGAACATGATTAGATGATTCACAGAAATGTATTCGTGGAACTGATATACGATTTTTGGCATGATACTGGAAGGCCTCCTCATCTCTTTTTATTGATGCATGATTTTGTGAGTATAAATCGAATGCTGTAATTTGTGAAACACGTGAATATAAAGTTTTCAAGGCCAACAAAAATGGTGAGTTGATTTATTTGAACGTATCTGTGACGATAAAACTAGCTTGCTTGCGGTGAGCAGTGCCGGTGCGCAACCGCGTAGTTGACCACCTTTTTAGTGTTGGTTCTTAGCTGCGTTACGTTATGTGTACACGTATCGAGTATACAGTGGGGTGAACACATTAATCATAATGATAGCACGATTGAAAATTATCTCTATGTATTTAATTTATTAAATGTATAATTTCTGCTGTGTGCTCTGGTACTAGTGCAGTAATGGAAATTCCTAGAAGTAAACATTTTAGCTTTTGGGTATTGAAAATAAAACTAACACAGCATGATTAGTACGTGTTGAATTTTAGGAAGTTCTTAGCATTTTTACATTCAACAAAACAGCGCCATGACCGGATTTCTCAAATGGTCAAGCTCAGGTAAGCTAGAAATGTATAAAAATGAATGTTTCAGATTTTTCGCTTATATTCAATACATGAAGTAGAAGGTTTTTTGATTTATATATACTGTATTATTTGTTTTATGTAAAATTTCTTAAATTTGATCAGCGCAGCTCGATGTGTCATTTTTAAAGGCATGTTTAAAGGTATCAGTGACTGAATCTCTTGTATTTGACGTAAGCCATATGTTTTCATGCGTCATACGTTATGTACACTATTTGGTTTCGATTTGGGCTTCCCGAGGTGACACCATATGCAGTACCGTAGGTTCTAAATAAATGTTTGGAAATAACAATTTTAGGAACAATTGACCCAGTCTAAGTAAGGTTCTACATGGGTGATTCCGTATTTAATTCAATAGACCCTTCCTTGGAAACGAGTCAAAACGGTGCCTATTACTACACCGTCGATGTCAGAAATTACTCATTAGATTTCGCAATTTTTCCTCTTTTTCATTCCAACAGTAACTTGTTAACGGTATTTGTTTAATGGTGTTGGGTTCTGTACCACAGGGTTGATTTCAAAAACGGTACGATGGGTACAGCTTGGTCCAGACCCTTAAACGATAATGTCGAGAGTTACAATGGTTTTTCTCAATGATTGCGAAAATTTTTACAAGATGAAAAACGTAATTACGAAACGCAATTTTGCACGATTCATATATAATTGTTACAAATACATAAATATTAATCTCTGTCGAGGATAAAAGATGAAGGCTTTCCATGAAATCAGCAGCAGGAAACTATATACACATGTAAGCACGAACGGCTGAAAAGCCTGGACTTTGTAAGAGAATTCGTCAGGAAATCCTGTTTCTCACGACCTTAACGAGTCTTGTCTTTAGCGTGGCGGAGAAAATTTTTCTGCGTACAGTCCTGATCTGCTGAACCCAAAACCCTTGTACCAATCGACGCGTCCTGAGCGAGTGCGGAACTTCTGGATATTTGAAGGTTGAGCCTGGTTTTGGCCAAAAAACCGGTCGGAGCAATTTTGCCTATCTTCGGAATAAAATTCAGGGCTTAGAGTATTTTTGAAAGGTGCATAATTTTTTGTTTTTTGATTTTATTTTTTCGCTTGAAATAAGACTTTTGCGCAATCAAAAATATTGTTTTTAGCTGTATCATGGGTACAGGATGGATCAATTTCGAAAATCAAATTTTCACGTTTAGGGTTAAATGGCAACCTTACTTGAAGTTTGACATTACCTCTGAATTTCTGATTTTTATCATTTTCCAGCTAGTTCAGGGGTTTAAGCGGAATGTAGATTGTGAAACAGAATTTGATAAATCAAAAATCCGATACGAGTATTTTTTGGATAACGTACTCGAAGAATCCGGCATAAATTTTCAATGAGGTATTTTGAAAATTTAGGGACTAGATACATTTTGAAAATGATGGTGTCTCGTGCAACTGGGACAACTCCCTAAAAATTCTAAGTTTAACATTCCTAGCTACGTGGTTGTGATTTATGTGATTTTGGCCGGAATGATGTATTAGAACCTACAGTTTGTGGGTTTCTTTGCCCAAACTTTCTAGCTGGTGGCCTTTAAACTACATTTAACCAAATATAGAACCCGGATTTTGTCCTCCACTTTCTAAAGCGTTGTCCCTTGTCGTCTTTGCATGTTGTCGTTTCGTCCTCTATTTCTAACGGAACTAATATGGGAAATAAAGTGATTGCTAAATTGGTGACAAAGTCAGAGTTATACGTGCATTACTTGGCAGATTTGTCTGGGAATGAGCTTGGTGTAATGTAGATTATGACTGTCATCAATGTCAAAACATTGCATTTGACGTCTGAAACCGTCTCGATCAACCAGACGGAATCCTAAGAATCCGCCTCTTCTGCCTGCATTATGCTGTTGTTTCCATATATGCTGTATATACATGAATTGTGGAATGACACAAACTGTATATGCAGTTGTCACGCACACATATATGTTGTTTGTGGGCCATCTGTATTTCGTCCGGCAGAAATTTTGTGCGCGATCCAGAATTAACGTATCCAACTTTTTCTTTAGATCGTGTAACCAGATGCCTGATTTATTCAATAGCATGCTTTTTGACGCGGAAATAGCTCGGGATTTTAACATGCACGAACAAAAAGCATCTCATAGCGTGAGATTAATAAGGATAATAAATAGTAATATTGTTAGCACGTTAAGATGTGCTCTGTTTTTGAGGAAAAATGTCCTCTGGAGTTTCCTTTAACCGGTCTGAGCATCTGCAAATGCCGTATATCTGGCGTCCTGGTGGGTTCCGTAGGTTCTCCGATACGCCCATTGCAACCCGTTTAACATACAAAATTCCCCGTATTGCCAATTGATGGTTACATCGATGTGTTTACACCCTGATTTTAGGTTGGTTCAAAAGCAAACTTCATCCAAATTGGGCACTTTAGTGATTTGGCTAGCATGATTTCCAGTACCGCAGCTACCTTCCTATACCCTTAAAACTGGTATAATCTTGTTTTTGTCCGTTAGGAATCTTGAGTCTGGCTTCCGCGAATCCCTCCTTAATTATGTCTTATCGGTGTTTGAAAATGAAAATTTATTTACAGTTTTGTGGACATGTTTAATTTTACAACTGTAACTATTCACTTGTACTGACTTAATGAGGGCTGTGATCAAAAACCTGTTATTGTGATTTTAGCGATTGAAATTAAAAGATCCGGTGAAGCGTATAGCAGTTCAATTGGTCATTTTGTGTTTAATATTTTAGTGAGCGAAACAGCTTTATCAAATCTATTTAGCGAAAACTTTGAGACAGGAAGTCGAAGGGGGTTTGGTGATTTGCTTGCTTTTAGATATTTTAGTGTGTGAAGAAACGAAAGGCGACGCGATGACCTGAAAAAACGTATTTCAGGTGCATAAAAGGTTATAAAAATTGAACAAGGTTGCAATAACCCGGATTTCTTTTTCCAACTCGCGTTTAGAGAATTTTTTCTAACTTGTTATAGATATATTGTTTTGTACGAAGATATATCGTTCCATATGTGTTTGTGCCATCATTATTAAATTATATAATCTTAAAGGAAAGAAATGCCAAAATTTGTATTAAAATTTATGATTTCCGTTAAGAGATAAAATTTTTAGATTTTAAGAATAAGGAATTATAAAGTTCAAAATTTCATGGGAGGTGACTAATACTGGTCAAATGCCTAAAGGTGAGGCAATTATCTTGCTGTGTAGCGGTATTGCGACAGGTTCATTTTTGATGAAGTTACTTTAGGAAAATTGCATTACCAAATCACATCATAGTCAGTGTGTCGAAATTAAATGTTGTTGTGTTCCTCATGGTGATCGTTGCCTAAAGATATTGCTGATAAAATAATAACGGATGCAGTTTGATTTAAGAAAACTAATTTCCGCAAGAAAGTTCTTGGAACATCTTAGATCAGTGACTTTTCTACTAAATAAAATGCTATCGTTAATAGAAATATTTGGTCATGCAATTTACTAACTTGATAACTAAATTGGTTTTCTTTGTAGTAGCTGTTGTAAGGGTATTTGTTATACTAAGATTTTATGTAGTTGACTAATAAATAAGAACATACATGTACCTGTTATACGATGAATGTTTTTTATAACTCATATTACATTACAGTTGTTGTGTTCGTACCATAAATTAACCACCAACTGAATGCAGTATAAGTTATAAAAACATTTCATCGTATAACCAGGTTGGATGTTGCGTTTATTTCCAAAGAAACAACATGTTCGCCAACGTAATTCCGATTTTATTTTGTTCTTCGGTCCATTCTGGAATCGTATTCATTTAGAGATCGTTTAAAATTATAAAATTTATACGTATAAAGAAGCTTGTATTTTAGTAATTTTACAGTTATGGTTTAGATGTTGGACATGTTATTTCCAGACTAGCTATTAGTGAAACCGTTGCTGGCTTTTCTTAGTAACACGTTAGGAGCGGTAGAAGGTTGATATTTCTTTTCCGCCAGGGCTGTGTTCGCAGTCGCCGGCAAAGCGATTCGGTGCTTACATGAATTTGACCCTGCCCATTTATAGTCGGGTGTTGAGGCAATTCAGACCAACGACAGCCATGTAAAGATGTTAACATATGATAAGTGAAAATTGGCGCATAGGACCTATTTTGATACAAATGGATATTTTTATTTAATTTATATAAAACTTGTAGTTATTAGCCGTGATCTTTATTAATAGTGTACTGAAGGCCGCACAAGCAAAAGCAGAAATGAAATCGTAAAGAAACTTTACATCAAATTAAGATGTGGTTGAAAATTTTAATAAAAACGTTTGAAATAGGAGAATTTAAGCTGAACGGCTATGAATCCAGGATGGAATTCGACTAGCTAAAATAAATTCGAACCTTTCACATTTTGACACTGGAAACAAAATACGTTGCTTCAGTGGAAACTTTACAAGTGGTTTCGTGCCCCCATTCCACCGCAATTTGAATACATTGGAACCAATGTTTTTTGCTGATGCTTTGGAGTAACACTGCTACAGATACATTCATCTTTCGGCGCCGCACTCGCGGATGAGTTTCGACAGCATTAGACTTTTCGGTGTCGGGTTCAGCACGCGCTGTGGTTGACGACATTCTCACCCATGAGCTAGCTACTTCAGCATTAGTATGGACTGTACCAACATGTCATGAAACCGAATGTCGTTACTTTCAGAATTAGCTTCGCAGACGTTATGAATAGTGGATACGCGGATTCACCGGTTGCTCGTAATCTTCGCTGCAATTCTTCTGTAATGTAAGCCATCGTTATACCGCGATTCAACAAATTCCGTATCGCTCTTGTAGATTCGTGATTGATGACAATAGGACCTGCTAGCGGCCCTTCTAGACCACTTCCCTGCTGATACACATCTGGATCATCAAACTCGCGACCACCGTCATGGTTGGATGCAGCACTACTGCAACAAGCATCTTCGGCGCCAAATGAGGTTCCTAACAGAGCATATTCGCTATACGGGGAGCTTCAGCAACTGATAGAGCTCCATACGGACAAATTCCTGTACATGCAAATGCTCGGCCAATTTTGTCACGCTCAGCCGTCATTCCTTCTACGTCTTGGCGAACAGATCCTGAAATCTGCCTATCAAACTTTGGAATTGTTGGCGTTGGAGAGTTCGCAACGTGCTGCTCTCATGACTTTTTACAGACGAAAAAATACTACATTGAATGGTTGGAGCTTGCTGGAAAGATGCGGATAATGAAAGTGGAAACAACTTAATCTTGTTTTTATTTGCAATATTAAAGCAACTCAACGTTTTTATTATGTGAAGCATGTGAATCAAAACAATTAAATCGTATTGTTAAATAAGCAATTGGGATTATGATAAACCAAAAATATTCTTCTACCACTGTAGAAAAAGTACCACGATTGATCCACCCATTCGTGAACATGACACCACGGCGCCGACTGGTAATATTTCCTTTCGATGATCATCGTGGACTTCTTTCCGAAAATTACCATTGAAGGTAACATGGATCCTGCTGTGTTTATGCAAGCGACTATAGTCGTGGTAGACCCTCCGCAAGGAGAGACACATGCAACCGTTGTAATCTTTCTTGCCAGAACCTTTTCTTTCGCCGCGCCAGAGTTAGACCGGTTTCGTCTATGTTGAAACAGGACGGTTAGCTCTGTTGCTACAATTACACAGATTTTTGTAAAATTTCTCCGAGACGGTCATAATGACTTTTAATGCGGTCGGCAAGTACGAAGTGACGCGCAAACGGAACGGTTTTCAGCGGTGTGTTGAGCAATATCGCTATACCGACTTTTGAGAATTTCCACAACCATGCCCATCCGGCCATTTCATTCCTGTTGTTAAATTTGTGTGGAATGTTTTTCCTCTTGCAAAAATCGAACGCCAGCCGCCTAAACATCTTCTATGCTCAGTGAGAAACTTGAACTCCTGCCGATTCGAAAATCAGTTGGACAAGTTCAAGGAACACGATATGCCATTCTAACTACTAAACGATAAACGGTATTGAAACTTTTCCATCTATCCTCTTCTTCGTACGACTTTAAGTAAAGTAGCCAGAACCGAACATATCGCAAAACAGTTTTTTTGATCGTGGTTGCATCTAATAGTTCGTTTACAGGGCCGGCTTCGTATTACTCTTTTGGGCGTTTGAATGGTGGTGCTGTGGTTCAGTCTTTTAGTTTCTTATGCGAGAATGGTTAATACAAATTTGGAACTATAAAGCCACCAATCTCATGAGAACAACTGTCATTGGCAAAATAGTAAAAAGGTAGGGGCAGCAGAATTTTCGGGGAGGGGAACTGTACGCCATGGCCCAGTCTAATTTCGGCACATGCCCCACCCCAGCAGGTCCACGCCAAATGACGCCGCCCTCAATACTGTGTTGCCCTGATTTGCGACGATCAGATCTATATATTAAGCCTACTCTAGCAGTACGTGAGTGTCCTCTGTTTAAAACATTTGCGGCAGCGCCCACCCTTTGCACGGTATGTTGTACATTTTATACAAACATATAGGGTAAACTCGGCACCTCAAACCTCTTTGCAAATAATACACTAGCGTCGTTGCCTACAAGGTGGACACTATTTATTAGATGGACACATTTCGGCTAGAATGGACATTCCACTCTGGTTATTTGGACACTATAAAATTCACACTCAAACGATGCATTGGCATAAACGTCAACAACAAGTTCTATACATATGCGTTCATACAGCCTTTAAAATTAAATTTACTTGTGCAGTTAATAATGAAGGAGTTTATTTACAAATGTGTAGTGAAAAATTGCGCATAGGACCTATTTTGATACAAATGACAATTTTGATTTAATTCACAGGAAACTGGAGTTATTAGCCGTGATCTTCATTAATAGTGTACTGAAGGCCGCACAAAGCAAAGCAGAAAATGAAATTGTAAGAAAATGTCTCATATCAAATTAAGATGTGGTTGAAAATTTTAATAAAAACGTTTGAAATAGGAGATTTTAAGCCGTAACGGCTATGAACCCCGGATGGAAATAATTCTATAACTAGCTAAATATATAAATTCTAACTCTTTCACATTTTCGTAACACTTAAAACAAAAATACGTCTCTTCAGTGGAAACTCCGCAAGTGGTTTCGTGCCCCCATTCACCGCACTCAATACATTGCAACTAATGTTTTTTGCTTCTGTCTTTGGAGTAACACGTGTCACAACAAGAACACATCCAATCCTTTCGTGCGCTGCACTTCGCGGACGAAGTTTCGACAGCATTAGACTTTTCGGGTGTCGGGTTCAGCATGCGCTGTGGTTGATGCATTCTCGACCGCTTAGCTGCAGCTACTTCAGCATTAGTATGGACTGGTACTAACATGTCATGAAACCGTATGTCGTCACCTTCAGAATTAGTTTCGCAGACGTTATGTAGAGTGGCATATGTGCATTCACCGGTTGACTCGTAATCTTCGCTGCAATTTTCTGCACGTAAGCTTAATTCGTTATACCGCGATTCAACAACTTCCGTATTGTTGTAGAAGATTTCGTGATCGATGATAATAGGGCCTGCTAGCGGCCCTTCTACACCACTTCCCTGCTGATACACATCTGGATCATCAAACTCGCGACTACCGTCATGGTTGGATGCAGCACTACTGCAACAAGCATCTTCGGCGCCAGATGAGGTTCCTAACAGAGCATTTGCTACACGGGAAGCTTTAGGACTAATAGCAGAAACGTTATATGGACAACTACATTCCGGCCCAAGCAGAACAATTATCACCTCTAGCAACGCCTCCCGCTCGGCCAATTTTTTGTCACGCTAGCTGTCATTCCCTTCCACGCTTTGGCGAATATAGAACGAAGGGCCCGACCAAAACTAGAATTGTGGCGTGGACAAATTCGCAATGTGCTGCCCAACATGACTTACGAGACAAAAAAAACGATCGGAAGCGCGGAAGAAACGTTCAAGAAATGGAAACACTTGGAGTAGTTCGCAATCCTCCCCATGACTTTTACCAACGAAAAAAAGCTAACAACGCGTCAAGCGCTAAAAATGAGCGGCAGGGAAACAAGTCCAAGAATCTTGTTTTCATTTGCAATATTAAATAACTCAACGTTTTTAGTATGTAAAGCATGTGGTGCCAAAACAATAATACGTATGATGCATAAGGAATGGATAAGAATAAACCAAAAATATTCTTTTGAACCACTGTAGAAGGTAGCTGTCAGTCACCCAAAACAATAAATAGAGTATAAGGAAGGATCACGATAAACCAAAAATAATTTGAACCACCGAGAAAAGGGAAGTCGATCCACCCATTTAGGTCGATAATGAGCACCACGCCGCACGACTGGCATTTCCTTTCGATATCATCAGATTTTCTTTCCTTTCCTTAATAGTAATTTCATCTTGAACTTCTTTCCCTTAAAAATTACCATTGGAGGTAACACTGATCCTGCTGCGTTGATCCAAGCGACTTATGTCGTGAGTAGATTCCTTCTCGCAAGGAGAGACACATGCAACCGTCTTGTACCTTTTTCTTGCCAGAACCTTTTCTTTCGCTGCGCGGCGCCAGATTTAGACCGGTTTCGTCTACGTTGTAGATACTAGCATATTAATACTACGTTAGCTTTGTCTGTGATATCTTTTACTTCTGTAAAATTTCTCCCGAGACGGTCATAATGGCTTTTAAGCGGTCTTGGCAAAGACCAAGCGCACGTAAATGGAAAGGTTTTCAGCGGTGCGTCGAGCAATATCGCTATGCCGACTTTTGAATTTTGACAACCATATACCATCCGACCATTTTCATTCCTGGTGTTAAATTTGTGTGGAATGTTTTTCCTCTCGCAAAAATTGAATGCTCGCCACCTAACATATCTTCTACGCTAATAAAAAACAGGAAACATGCGATCGAATGAGAAACCGGACTCCTGCCGATCGAAAAACAGATTGGACAAGTTCAAGCACACGATATGCCATTTTAACTATTAAACGATAAAATGGGGTATCGAAACTTTTTCCCACGTATCCTTCTTCTTCTTTAAACTAAAATAAGGAAGAAAACAGAAACAACATATCGCAAAACAGTTTTTCTGATCGTGACACAAAGTACAGCCTGGTGTTACTCTCATAATATTACAGGCCATAGATACTCTTTTGGGCGTTTTCGACCGGTAGTACTGTGGTTCAGCTTTTAGTTTCTTATGCGAGAATGGTTAATAAAAATTTGGAATAAAGAAACCAACCAAACTAAAAAAAAGAATAAAAATGGAGAAAAGGAAGGGGGAAGGAGCAGCAGGGGAGGGGGGGAGGGGGAAAACAGTACGCAGTCGAACAGCGTGGCATATGCCGCACACCAGCAGGAAAAGGCTACAGCAACATAACCTACCCACACTGTGTCGCCCCTCATTTATAGGCTCAGTATTTAGGCATATACAACAGCCGGAATTCGAGACAATAGGAAAGCGAATATGTCCACCAACAAGCAAGGTCCATCAACAAAGAGTCCACTGAACAAACACAGAAAAAGACAGGGAAAAAATCCAGGTCCAACAGGAAGCGAACAGGAAAAAAAAAAGAAAAAGACATCCCGCGATCATCAGTATAAAAAATTCGGGCACAACAAAAGACACGCAAAAGTATTAATAAAATATCATCATTTTGATGTTCGGAGATGCAAGAGGCCAAGTGATAAACCGGTTCAAGGGATAAATCGGACCTAAAACAAAAAAATGAAACCGAGTTAGACCGATCTGATCTATATAATGTTAAAGTTATTTAATAAAAATATCATCATTTTGATGTTCGGAGATGCAAGAGGCCAAGTGATAAACCGGTTCAAGGGATAAATCGGACCTAAAACAAAAAAATGAAACCGAGTTAGACCGATCTGATCTATATAATGTTAAAGTTATTTAATAAAAATATCATCATTTTGATGTTCGGAGATGCAAGAGGCCAAGTGATAAACCGGTTCAAGGGATAAATCGGACCTAAAACAAAAAAATGAAACCGAGTTAGACCGATCTGATCTATATAATGTTAAAGTTATTTAATAAAAATATCATCATTTTGATGTTCGGAGATGCAAGAGGCCAAGTGATAAACCGGTTCAAGGGATAAATCGGACCTAAAACAAAAAAATGAAACCGAGTTAGACCGATCTGATCTATATAATGTTAAAGTTATTTAATAAAAATATCATCATTTTGATGTTCGGAGATGCAAGAAGCCAAGTGATAAACCGGTTCAAGGGATAAATCGGACCTAAAACAAAAAAATGAAACCGAGTTAGACCGATCTGATCTATATAATGTTAAAGTTATTTAATAAAAATATCATCATTTTGATGTTCGGAGATGCAAGAGGCCAAGTGATAAACCGGTTCAAGGGATAAATCGGACCTAAAACAAAAAAATGAAACCGAGTTAGACCGATCTGATCTATATAGGGTAAACTCGGCTAAGGTGGACACTCGGTTAAGATGGACACTTTTCAATTTTTTTCCAAAATATTAAGGTCTCATTGGCTAACCACATAATGCCGACAATTTGTTTTTTGTCACGTGACTGTTACGAATGTTTTCTATTGGCCACAGCAGCCACGTTTGAAAATTTTGATTCGCTGTTGAGCAATTAGTTCGAAATGGCGTCCTATTTTTATTACTTGTTTTTTTAACTTTGTATACAGAAATTTAAACTATTTTTCAGGCTTTAATGACGAGCTCTTTTGTTGTGCCACCAGAAATATTTTTATACTGAAATGATCGCAGGGATGTCTAGTATATTACTATTATTTCAATTTTCACTGTTACAGCTTACCTGTTGGACCATGGATTATTTTCCACATAGCTCAATTTTTCTGTGTATTGTTCACAAAGTGGACACTCATTATGTATGAAATGGACACTTGCTTGTTAGGTGGACATACATGGCTCAGCTTTACCTATTGTCTCGAAAATTACCAAGGCATGTTGTATATGCCTAACATAAAATACAATGAGGGGCAACACAGTGTGAGGGCAGCGTCATGTGGCATAGACCTGCTGGGGTGGGGCATGTGCCACGAAATTAGACTGGGCCATGGCGTACAGTTTGCCCCCTCCCCAAAAATTCTGCTGCCCCTACCTTTTTACTATTTTGCAACGACAGTTGTCTCATGAGATTGGTGGCTTTATATAGTCCAAATTTGTATTAACCATTCTCGCATAAGAAACTAAAAGCTGAACCACAGCACCACCGTTCGAAAACGCCCAAAAGAGTAATACGAAGCCGGCCCTGTAAACGAACTATTAAATGCAACCACGATCAGAAAAACTGTTTTGCGATATGTCGGTTCTGGCTTCTTACTTAAAGTCGTACAAAGAAGAGGATGAGTGGAAAAGTTTCGATACCCCATTTTATCGTTTAATAGTTAGAATGGCATATCGTGTCCTTGAACTTGTCCAACTGATTTTCGATCGGCAGGAGTCCGGTTTCTCACTGAGCGTAGAAGATGTTAGGCGGCTAGCATTCAATTTTTGCGAGAGGAAAAACATTCCACACAAATTTAACACCAGGAATGAAATGGCCGGATGGACATGGTTGTCAAAATTCAAAAGTCGGCATAGCGATATTGCTCGACGCACCGCTGAAAACCTTTCCATTTCACGTGCGCTTGGTCTTTGCCAAGACCGCATTAAAAGTCATTATGACCGTCTCGGAGAAATTTTACAGAAGTATAATATCACAGACAAAGCTAACCGTATCTACAACGTAGACGAAACCGGTCTAACTCTGGCGCCGCAGCGAAAGAAAAAGGTTCTGGCAAGAAAAGGTACCAAGACGGTTGCATGTGTCTCTCCTTGCGAGAAGGGATCTACCACGACTATAGTCGCTTGCATCAACGCAGCAGGATCAGTGTTACCTCCAATGGTAATTTTTAAGGGAAAGAAAGTCCACGATGATCATCGAAAGGAAATGCCAGTCGGCGCCGTGGTGTCATGTTCACCAAATGGGTGGATCGATAGTGATCTTTTTCTACAGTGGTTCAAAGAAATATTTTTGGTTTATCGTGATCCAATTCCTTATGACGAATACGATTTAATTGTTTTGGACTCACATGCTTCACATACTAAAAACGTTGAGTTATTTAATATTGCAAATGAAAACAAGATTAAGTTGTTTCCACTGCCGTCTCATACTTCCAGCAAGCTCCAACCGTTAGATGTTAGTATTTTTTCGTCTGTAAAAAGTCATGGGAGCAGCACATTGCGAACTACTCCAACGCCAACAATTCTAAAGTTTTGGATCGGGCCAACTTCGTATCTGTATTCGCCAAAGCGTGGAAGGGAATGACAGCTAAGCGTGACAAAAAATTGGCCGAGCGTTTGCATGTACCGGAATTTGTCCATATAACGTTTCTGCTATTAGTCCTAAAGCTTCCCGTGTAGCAAATGCTCTGTTAGGAACCTCATCTGGCGCCGAAGATGCTTGTTGCAGTAGTGCTGCATCCAACCATGACGGTAGTCGCGAGTTTGATGATCCAGATGTGTATCAGCAGGGAAGTGGTGTAGAAGGGCCGCTAGCAGGCCCTATTATCATCGATCACGA
>JASANE010012476.1:0-11784 GCA_030248225.1 Trileptium ribeirensis
TCTCCCTCGGGGGACCTCATACCATTAGACACGTGGGCCACTACAGGGGCCAGGCCGAACACCCTGGTTAACCCGCCGGCAGCCTGCTAAGCTAAGCGGTTCCCTTAGGTCATCGCATAGATCACCGGGGAGTCGTAGAAGCCGGGGTTGTCCGGGCACCACAATAGAGTAAACCGTGGTGCAGCTGGGATCCCTTAGGGCCAGAACTGGTCCTAGTACACTATAGGAACTAAATAAATTTGTATTATTTGTATTTCAGGGTTTTTTTCAAGTTTTGAATCAATCCTGTCCAGATTTTGAGCTCCAAAGTTTTGGAATGAACGACTCTGCGTGCAGCGTTAGGCTAAGGATTTATATTTAGAGAACATAATAGAATATAGACTGCATTATTTATTGCACAATTAAAAAAATTATTAAATTTATACACTTAAGGCGTGTTCACACGCTCAAACTTTTTGCTCAAATTTTTATCAAAATTTGAGCTCAAAATTTGAAAGCATCTTTTTTGAATTTTTTCTGCAACGCTGTTCAAACCTTTCATGAATATTCCTGCAGCCAATCATGAACGAGATGTATTGCCTGAAAAAGTTTGAGCTCAAATATTAATCTCAAATTTTAAAATATCTCAATTTTTATTTAAAAATCACATCAAATTTTGATCAAAATTTGAGCAAACGGTTTGAGCGTGTGAACACGCCTTTATAGTTTAACACTGTTTAAAAATATTACTCAAAAATCCACAAAAACATACCTGGGATACATTTATTGCATGATTTCGGACACATTTCTTTCGTGAACTCGTCACTACACCCAAGTAACGCAGTCAAACGTGGACAGTCACTGTCGATGTCTTTACAATCGGAGCCAGAAAATGAATTTTGGCCTAAAAAATAAAAAGTGTTTCTATTTGAAATTTGAGAAAATATTCCTCATTTATGTTCTTAGCATAGCATTAAGCTGCAAAATTATCGTTGAAATTAAATTTGCAAAAATATAAGTGTAATTGATAGAAGGCTACATCGGGAAGTTTTTGATGTCACAAATTTATTTTAATCTACAACACAGGTTATTCGGGTTCTCTGAAGAAAATTGCCATTCAAACGTGGTTTCAATTCTAAAAACGACATCAATTGTATAAACGACCAACTAAATATGCAACAAAAAACTTTAGTGGCGTTAAACTTGGATATACAAATATACGGAATTCATAGCTAAATTTAGCCGACAAATCAAACTAACACTTTGGATATACCTAGTAACTTGTCCAGTATGTTGAAACAGGAAGACTTGGGCCATTATTTGGAGGTTAGTGCCTGTTCAAACCTTTCCGGAAAGAAAACTGTGCATTTTAAAGACGTATCAAAACCGTGTAATCCATTATATCTTGCTCTAAAATCCAAAATACCGAATCGATTACAGTTTGTCGGAACTATTGTAACTAACTTGAAATATGATTGTAACTGTGTCGCTTGGCGTTTGAAAAGCTTAATTTTTCATAAATGACTGCTATGACAAACGGTGTTATAGAGCAACATTGCAGCTCTAGCTGAAAACAATATTTTCACGTGATGCTTCTGAGGAATCCATATTTAAAACTCAATTTTGCAATGTTTTTAAACATTTCTTTGTTTGTCTGTGTTTGTGTTACTTTGAAAATTTGAAACATTCGAACAAAATTTCAAACAAGCTTTAAAACATTCGCTCTTGCCAATGAAATCATAAGTATCTACAGTTTATAATTCTATATGGTGGTAATGATGACGCAATATGTTTTTGTTGTATTAGGACTTGGTCCGAAAATGCAATAACTACTTTACACAAATTGCAAAGTTTGGGACAATTGTTCGCTGCAAAGCCATCGTGGCACCCCAGCTCCGCGACCAGGACCTGGCAGTCTTTGTCCAGATCCCGACAGTCGGACGGATGAGTTGCCCTCGGCGTTGTTTTTGACTTTGTAGAAGTGGTAGTTGTCGTTGTAGTTGTCGTCGTCGTTGTAGTTGTAGCTGTCGTCGTCGTTGTAGTTGTAGATGTCGTTGTAGTTGTCGTTGTAGTTGTCGTTGTAGTTGTCGTTGTTGTCGTTGTACTTGGTTGATATTCTATTCGATGAATAGATAATCACAGAAAATGAATATAAATCATTATTAAGGGCGTCTAAAAGGAGAGTATGACACTTCCGAACACTTTAAAGTAACGTGTATTTGATGACAAGTGCCTTTTCGGTCGTTTATGGGAGCACGGCAAGACACCCTGACAAAAGCTTGGTGGGAATAGCTCGGACAGCCACACTTCGTGGATTGATTATGGTTAACAATTGACCCCTTCATCACTGGAGGAGGTCCAAAGTACCCAACAAATCAGGAGGTCCGAGTTACGTCTATAGCAACGGCATCAATCGTCCGGGACATCGTTCGCAAAATTGGATACGTTTTTGAGCCCCAGAAATTAAGGGCAACTCCCCAAACTCCTATGTCGTGAAACAAATGTTATCATAAAAGCGTAGAGAAGTATCACTGTCTTCATTTATACACTCTTGATATCACTGATGTAAGAGAAGTTCAAACAGAAATATCCCAACTAATGTAAAACTTGAGACTTGGATTACATTGCGCTCGACGTAAATTATAAATTGATATAACTTTCCTGTTCAAATCTGGCTGAACATATCACGTCCAATATTGTAAGTTATAACACATAATGGATCTTTTACAGGCGGGTTTTTCCCACTATAAGCTAGACTTTACCAAATTAGCACAATTTTTGACTCACCAGGTTTACCTATCTTGTTCTTAATTATAGAAGTCCAAATTGTGGATTTCTGTACATCTGGATTTTGCCAACTTTTTAAAATTCTGTACAAAAATTTATTTTAAAGCTTTTCAATTTTAGACAATGTATTTTAACGTTTAAAGGCGTCTTCGCACCGCTCAAAACTTTTGGTTCAAATCTGACCAAATGTTGAAAGCATGGTTTTTGCATTTTTGCAAAGCTTTAACGTATGAACAGTGTTCAAAATTTTCAATGACGAGATTATTCTAGCCTTCTAGCTCTCCTAGCCACTCGTCGACGAGATGCATAGCTGAAAAAGTTTGAGCTCAAATTTTGAAATATCGCATTTTCCTTTAAAAAATCAAAATTTATTCAAATTTTAAGCTAAAAATTTGTGCAAAAAGTTTCAGCGTATGAACATGCATTAACTTTAAAAGCGATTAATCTATAATTTTACTAAAGTTTTTTACAGATGGGAATATCCCCGTGTTCGACTTACCGACGTTGCACACTTTGCACGTTCGTCGGCATCCGGTCTGCGCAAACTCGGTCCCACAAAGGCGCTTACAAACCCCGGAAGGAAATTTGTCGACACACGCTGAAAATTTATGACAAAGTTAGACATAAAGTGTATTTGTTAATTTTACAAATTCCACAAACATCATCGAACATTTGTTACTTCTCCGTGTTGACTATTAGAATCACAGGCGGGGTTCAGTCAGACTTGAAGCCTCTTAATTTCGCCGGACAAAACTCTTGGAATTTGCTCCTCCTCACAATCATTGTACACACCAAAATTTTGACACGAATTTTTCTTAGCTGAATCTGGAGTTTTCTATCATGCGATTTTTCATCTATAACAACGCAGCAAAACCATTTGCAAACTAAAATATGCTAAACTATCTTACTGGTATTATTTTTGTTAAACCAACCGGTGGGGGGTGGATAAGCGAAAAGACCCCTAAATTTTAATTAGCACGATAGCTTATATCACCAGTTGGCTGCATCTAGGGCAGGATTCTGATAACAAGCAATAACGTACATCATAGATGCCCTTAGGGGATGGTTGGCGAAATTGTCTCTCGTGAGATTGTCTCTCAAGCTGAAGGCGCCACGGGGGTTTTGCAGGCGTCGCAGCTCCACACCCCTGCCCCAAGCTGAACGCCTGACCCCTGTGAGGCCGAAAGCCCACTCCGCTGGATCCCGACCATAATTCTCCTGGCACCTCAGACCTTGAGCATCTATGCTGATGATATATATCAAATTTTAAGCTATAATTATGGATCCTATGAATGCATCACGTAAGCTTATTGTCATATAGCTTCATTTCCTGTGTTGAACTACACAAAAACAATTTTGGTCTAAGCAATCGATACAAGAGTACGCTATTTGCCTTATATTGCCTATCTTCGGAGACATATATTTATCAACGTTGCAACTTTCTCGACAATCGCCGAAGGGCAGTACAATCTGGTTTGGACAAATGGCTACTTGCGGGTAGCCCAGTCCGGATGTGCAACAATTACATTTATGGTGCAAGTCATTTGCATTTAACATCCCACTGCTTACGCACCATGATCATTACGCTGTTCAGAACGAATAGGCTGGTTTTAATTATGACAAGCTGTACATGTGATGATGGAAAACTGGGAAAGCTTTTTCTGTGCGTTGCATGACTATTCTGACTCGTGCTTCACATTGAGTGCAGTCAAAGTTAAATGTTACCGTAGCACTTGTATTATAGGCCATAGTCGACACCGATTAAGATTTGAGGACCTGCAAAAAACGATTCAACGATTTTAAATCACAGCTTTCAAGAACAGCTCGCTTCCAGAGTCATCATCTTATACACGTCTAGCGATTGGTGTAGTGCCTGAATAGCTGTGCGTTGATTCTATTGTATTCCACAGGTCTAGGAACCCATTCTGGTTTTTTCGATATGAAGAAATAGAGATCATTTCAAGATTTTGATTCCAAAACTCAAAAATATTCAACATTTTAGCCTGCTGCTATACACCCGGTGAATGGCCGAAACCATAAAACTTTTCAACGGGTAAATAACACTATTCACAGGTGCGCTATTCGGCTGTAGCGGGCTAGTGACCTATTTGTAACAAAGGCTTAATCAGCTCCCAACAATCCTACACAGACTCCGAAATAAACACAGATCACTAACTACGGTTTGACAATGGTTTAAAAGCCTACCTTGGGCAACGGGCATCTTAGTCGGCCCACAGAGCCCACAGTGAGCGGCACAGATTTGTTTAATTTCCAACACAGCACAGCTGAGAAGTTTACATAATTTTTCATCGATAACGTTGACACACGAAGTAGGCGGTGCTAAAAGTTTAAAAAATTACAGGCATAGAAATAAATCTAGTTGAGAATTCAGATGTAGTTTTCAAAAAATACTCGACGTCCCACGCGGGTAACCAACAGTAGATCCGGTATATCAAAACCAAACCTTGAACATGGCATGACTGGAGCTTTGGCAACACACATTGTAATACTCGTAAGCATTTTACATTAGCTATGTCGGCTGCTTTGTGTAAAAAAACTACTGTTTTAGGTTGTTTGAGTTCTTTTAGAATCCAAAACCTGGATATTTTTGTTCGGAAAATAATGTTCAATCATACTGGCTATGAAAAACGCTGCTATAATGCCTAGTTCCAAACAATTAATGGTTCTTGTGTCACACAATACTGTTGATGATAAAGCAAGAAACTATCTAAATTAGACCAAGAAATTCTGGACCCAAACTGATTTAATCAACATTCCAAAATCTAAAAAACAAAGCAATGTATTCTCCGTATATTTCTCAAATGCACAATGCAAGCTGATATGTGTAGTAGATACTAGTCCGCAATAAAAATAATCGCTATAAATGCATTATATCTGCAATGTCAACGCTACACCGAGTGTTATTTTCTAAAGTTTTAAGCAAAATTTTCAATTTCGGATTTATCAAGCCTATTTCTGACAATATGGGAAAAAATGGTTTTCGAAATTTTTGAAAAATTTAGTTGTCTTGGAGTTTTTAGCAAATATCCGGCTAAAATTTATAGCAAATGAGATAGAAGTGCGGGCAACCTGACTGATTAGTTGTAGGATCAAGACTACTCACCAGAACTTGTTGTCGTTGTGGACGTTGTGGTTGTTGTGGACGTTGTGGACGTTGTTGATCCACACACACCGCAACGGGCTGGACAGGCAGAACGAACCCGATCTGAGGAACAGTTGAGATTGAGACAGATTTGGGGTAGAATGTTGTCCACACAGCTCGTGTTCCCTGGTAATAATATACAAAATGATTCTTGCAAAACAAAATTACAAAAATAAAACAGTTTTAGTGTTCATCACAGAGCTTCGGGCATGCGAATCTATTTTCAACACATTGGCGAAGAAGTTGTATGACCTTCTGTTTCGAACTTTTCACTTTTAAGGTAATCCATGGCAAGAATTCGTCGTCTTTATCAAGAAAAATTTTTAGAACCAAGAAGAACCCAAAAAATCGAAAAAAATTCTCACAGATCTCGGTTAAATAGGAATTTTCTGAGCCCCCTCGTCGAGCTGAGTCGAATGGTGCCAAAATTTTAGGATTATTTTATAAAATCTGTATGAACACACTATAAACACCTGATCTCCCGCGAGAATAACACAGTGACAACGCTTTATTGTCATGTAATGGTAACCTTATTTCGCTCAAATTAACACAAACAGAACCTAAAACTGGAATTACTAAACAACCCATATTAAAATTAAGCATCAAGACTCTCGCGAAATTCGGTATGGCTTAAAAATTTTTGACACTGGACGTACAATTTCTCAATATTTAACTCATATTTACACAAAACAGATCGGACAACACAAAGCAGTCACAAGTGATTTTGCGACAGCTGAAACAATCATTTCTCGAGCTCGAACTGTTGATCCACCATACGACTAGGATTCTCTTAACTTGGCAATCTTAAGCAGATGTCACTGCCACGATATAACCAACATCGGGGCTGGTTATATAAAACATGTCTGGGCGTGACAATCGTTAACAGAATTTTATTATAAACTGTTTTCTATCATAGTAGACCACAATTTGTAACTGAGGATGGCCTCTACAGTCACGTTTCGTTGTTTAACACCGGGACATCTATGACACTCAGTTCGACATCGACACTTTTAGAAAAATATTTACCACATAAACTACATTTTCATCTGCTAAATAGTATCTTCTTAATCATAGACGGATTTGACTTTTAATGATTTGAGCAGTCGATCTAAGGCCCAATTCAGACTGGGTAGGCCTGTGAAAACTGAAACGTTTCTATTTTCCGTCAATGTTTTCAAATTCTCGTTCTGTGCCCTACAAATGGATCCATCAAACATTTTTCAAACAAATTTGAAACTGAATTGACATTCAAAATTGTTTTTCTCATTTTCTGTCTTTAGTTATCTATAAAAATTGTGCAAATGAACAAAATCTTAACTTACGTGCAGGATTAACCCTAACTTTGGTACGGTCGCCCACTGCTAAAGACCTCAGGGAATTAGTACCCGAAACCTAATTGAAATATATGCGTACCTGAAGGGGTAATCGTTACTGAAGCCGTAGTTGATACCTCTGAAATACATAATCTGTTAGATAAAGATTACCATCTGATCAATGTTTGCATAACTCTACCCGAGTTATCACAGATCTACTACAAGAAGAACCGCATAGTCAACAAATGCCCACAATTACCTTGGCCCGGAATAGTTGTGAAATTTTACAACCTTTTCGATAACAGTTGCAAGAATCGTTTGGAACCTATGGTGGTTTTCATATCCCTTGTCTCATATGTTATACATTTAGTACTTTTGCTACAGTACCATTTGAAAAAAACTTTCGAAGAAAATAGGAACTAAATACAGCGCTGAAAATTCAAATTTTACCTGAAACATCAGTTAACACTAAACGTTCGATTGTAATGACACACTGAGTTGGTCAAATCTTAGTATACATATTACCAAGAGTGCATTAGGGAAGAGTATGACACTTCTCTGCACTCACATGTAAACCCGTGTTTGATGATACGGGCGTTTTCGGCCTGACCCCCCAGTTTCTGGGGTGGGGGTCGAGATACCCTGACCCCCCAGTTTCTGGGGGGGGGGTCGGTCGGACCCCCAGTTTCTGGGGGGGGGCGGGTAGGTCGGACCCCCCCGCCCCAATTTCTGGGGGGGGTAGGTCGAACCCCCCAATTTTTTTTTGGGGGGGTTATTATATAATTATTATATATAATAATTATATAATAATATTATATAATACCCCCCACAAATTGGGGGGTCCGACATACCCCCCCAGAAACTGGGGGGTCCGACCTACCCCCACCCCCAGAAACTGGGGGTCCGACCTACCCCACCCCAGAAACTGGGGGGTCAGGCCGACAACGCCCGTATCATCAAACACTTATTTACATGTGAGTGCAGGGAAGTGTCATACTCTTCCCTAATGCACTCTTGATATTACTAACACCGGGTTTACACCAGCTACCATTAATTCGGCAAAACTAGTTGTGGCCCCTCCAGTTTCTGAGCTAAAAGATGCAAGTATCCAAATGAAGTTACAAGTTGTAGGCATGGGTAACCGTCGCCTAGAACATTGCGACTGATACTAGTCCGAGCAAGACACAGCATAAAACGTGCTAAATTCGAAACCAATAGTAAAAAAGGTTCGTGCCAAAAAGATAGATTACCCTGTGCTAGGTTACCGATTACCCCGTTACTATGGTACCGCGCTAAACCAAAGTATTGTTACAACAACGGCTCGGGCAGGTATACGTAATTGTGTTACTATTGACTGCAGTGAACCATCGGCATATAGTGACAGAAGTATTGCTCTGTATGAATCTTTTCCAAGAGCTCAGATAAATCAAAGCCTATTTTAAACCAAAAATTCCACGTATAACATGGTAAAGTGACATTACAAATATGTTCAATATTACAGGGTCAACTGCAACTGCAGGCCTGACATCTATCCTTGTTAGCAACTGAATACGAGAGCAAATACTACCAATTTTGTGTTAAAATCGCGGAAATATAGTTGCGTTTATGGTTTGAAGAAGACGGGCGGAGTTTAGTTTAAATCAGTGAGTGTACGTGTACCTATAAGTTACATATCATATAGTCGATATTTTCCTAAGCCTGTCCAAGCTACGCCACATATTGCTAAAAACAATATTTGTTGACCAAGATATTTCGGTGTCATAATATATAGTTCTGAAATTGTTGGTTCTATTCAAGGTCGTGGTTTTAGCATTTATTCCGAATTTTTGATAAATAGATACTATTGAATTCATCCCAACATATATGTATAGCTATGAAATTCGGGGCCATGTAGTTTCCGGATCAAAACTGTTACTGGTTACTGTTACTGTAAAGAATGTTACTGGTATCGTCTGTAACATTGCGAAGAATACTCTGATTTGCTCGAAGTTCAGCTATGCACAAATTGATATCTATAAATTGATTCCATTACTTATGTATTTCATTTGATCTAATATTAGTCATGGTTTGATCTGGCTAGCAAATAATTAAAATCGATAGCGTTAAACCGAGCGGTGCTAGCGCAAGCATCTAGAAATTGATGCTCGAAAACAACCTGATCCTGTTTTACTCAGCTGCCGTCACAGGTTGCGGTATGTCGATACTTTAGCCGTATGGACACAACAAAGGCAATTATGAAACGCAATATTTATATTGCAAAGTCTGTAGCTTCTTGACTTTATGGTGACAGCAAATCAAAGACTAATTTAAGACGATTGGGGGCTTATCCAATACGCGTCCGTTCGCTAAGGGAGATAGATGGTTTCTGTAAATCAAAATGTCTCAAGTAAGCAGCAGGTCGTTCCGAACGAAGCAGCTAGTACGCTAAAAGAGGATAAGACCGGGTCCCATTACGCAGCTCTGAGGCATTATACTGTGAATTTTGGTGCTTAATTATTGAGCGGAGCTCGGCGAAGCCGAGCGAAGCGTTTTTATTTTCTGTCTGGGAGTAAAAAGGTCGATATCCGTCCGTTCGTTCGTTCGGTCCGACGGATCTCAAGAACCACTTAACCGATTTTAAAAAACTTTTTCGTTTGAAAGCCTATCATCATGTCAAAGTGTGCACCTGATATTTGGGATTAAAAAATTTTGAGTGGTTAATTAGTAATTAGCTAATTAGTTAATTTTATGCAGCTAAAATAGAGAATTTTGCAATATTTGTTTTATTTATTGAAATAGAATCGTTTCGATCAAACCATTATAGGGTTTTTTTGGGTCGAAGAATTCAAATATAATATTTTTACCAATGATAAAGCCCAATGCCCTATGCAATGTAGTTATTTGAAGAACACAAAATTAAGTACATTCGTAATGCCACAGCCCAAGCTCCGCTCACAAATGTAGTTCCACTACCGACTAGTTTAAAATGATAATTAGGTTTGTGAGAAACAGTAACAGTTCGAATGACCAAATATATATTTTCCAAGGGGCACAACAGATGTAAATTCCCACAGATTTGGCTTAAAAATAACTTGTACATGTCATTTCAACGACTGTGACGCAAAGAGATGCGATTAACTAGCCTCACCCGGTGGTCGAGGCGATGTTTGGCAAAAGTTGCATGTCTTCTTGCAGCGCTCCATTGAAAGTTCCGACGTACAGCCAATTGCTTTGCAAGCTGCCGGCGAAAACCGATCGTGGCATTCTGATCAAGGAAAAATATATATTCAGCTTTGCTGAATGTATATATATATCGAAAATATGGTACAGCATCATGGCATATCTCGAAATACATTAATTTACATGATTTGGTGCTTTTGTTTGGCGACAGCCTGGGTTTATGACGAGGTATCACTCACCAGGGCTACAGGAGTTAGCACCACACTACCAAGTACTGTTAAGCTTCTTCCCATGTCCCTGAACGCTGTCATCCTGACCAGTGATGCACTCATTAAACTCTCGTATCTCAGCTTAAATGCTGTAAGCGTGCACACGCTTTGCGGTAAAGGAACCACACGATCGTGTGGCGTTTATCAAAGGGTACCGTTGCGTAGTTATCATCAAGAAATGTTGTTGCTTTCGCTCATATTTTAGCAGCGAACTAATTATTCTGTAACAGAAGGGCCGCTGCTGTGACGTCCGTGTGTGCTAATATGTTTTGAGCCTTCAATAAAAACAGGGGGACATGACCACTCTTCTGTCTCTGCTGCGGCGTCCCTGTCTACTATTTTTAGTCCGTCAATAATAACAGAGGGGAAAAGCCGCCCCTTCGTCCCTGCTGCGGCGTCCGTGTCTGCTACTTTTTTTGGTCCGTCAGTAAAACAGGAGAGAAAAGCCGCCCCTTCGTCCCTGCTGCGGCGTCCGTGTCTACTACTTTTTAGTCCGTCAATAATAACAGAGGGGAAAAGCCGCCCCTTCGTCCCTGCTGCGGCGTCCGTGTCTGCTACTTTTTTTAGTCCGTCAGTAAAAACAGAGGGGAATAGCCGCTGTTCCGTCCCTGATGCGGCGTCCCTGTCTGCTACAAGCCGCTGCTCCGTCCCTGCTTCGGCATCTCTGCCTGCTATTATTTTTTGGTCCGTCAGTAAAACAGGAGAGAAAAGCCGCCCCTTCGTCCCTGCTGCGGCGTCCGTGTCTGGTACTTTTTAGTCCGTCAGTAAAAACAGAGGGGAATAGCCGCTCCTCCGTCCCTGATGCGGCGTCCGTGTCTGCTACTTTTTTTAGTCCGTCAGTAAAAACAGAGGGGAATAGCCGCTCTTCCGTCCCTGATGCGGCGGCCCTGTGTGCTACAAGCCGCTGCTCCGTCCCTGCTTCGGCATCTCTGCCTGCTATTATTTTTTGGTCCGTCAGTAAAACAGGAGAGAAAAGCCGCCCCTTCGTCCCTGCTGCGGCGTCCGTGTCTGGTACTTTTTTAGTCCGTCAGTAAAAACAGAGGGGAATAGCCGCTCCTCCGTCCCTGATGCGGCGTCCCTGTGTACTCCGCACTGCTTCATTTTCCTTTGGCAA
>JASANE010012477.1:0-10229 GCA_030248225.1 Trileptium ribeirensis
TTTCTCTCGTGGGAAAAGAGACAAGCTGCTGAAGTCCTGCTTGTGCTATACCACTAAAGAACGACTGATACTCTGGCGTTATAGGAAAGCTGAAGATATTGCCAGTCTACATGCGGCAAATTAAAATCTCCAAGTATTACCACAGACCATTTCACATTAGTTAAGTGGCAGAGAGCTAATACAAGGCGCTCAGTGTATTCATGTGTACAATTTGGCGGGCGGTGAGCGCACGGAAACCATAATTTGGGGTCTGATAAAACGTCGATTGCAATTATTTCTAAACTGTCAAAAGTAGAATTCTGAATAGGACAGAATTTTAGGTTTTCAGATACAAAGATAGGTACACTCCCACCTCTTCGGTTTGTTCTATCCTTACGAATAACTTTCTACTGGCTTGTAGTAGTCATGTTATCCGGGACATCATTATGTAGCCAGGTTTCAGTGATCGCTATAACAGAGTAACCACTCGGTTCAATAAACATTTGAAATTCGTACATTTTGTTGCAGAGGCTATGAGCGTTCAAATACTTGCAATTAAGCATATTTTGATTTGAGTATTTTGGTGATTTTGCTCCCCTTCTCAGTTTACCTGACCCGAGATATTACCATGGGCATCATTCACAAATTCATACTTTACAGGATATCTGTTCCCACCGACGAGACACCCTTCTTGCCGAACGTAATCTTTGAAATCTACTGATTTTTCATTAGGTACAACATAATGCGAATGATTGTTCTGCGTCATCATTAAGCTTGCGAGCCTTATAACACAGCGCAGCGACACGTTTCCACTCATCTTCAGGCATGGAGCGTCGGATATATATACCTCTATAGCTGTCAAAGTTTTTTAGTTTCGGTGCGAGGCTCAGAATTTTCCGCGCAACTGTTGACGCTTTAAACAGACACTTTAGTTAGACGGCCGCACGCAGGACTACCGGTCTTTGGTTCGCGTAATGGTCCTATTCTGTAAACACAGTCTACAGTAGCGGATGGATCGAGCGACTTGCAAATTTCGGTCACGTCTTGATGATCGCGCCCTTTTTCTAGAAGGTTCCAGATTACAAGGCCCCGACGATGTTTTTCAGCTTCCCTTTCAGGTGGCGGTGGGTGATTGATGATCTGGCCTCTCTGTCCCACATTTTTGGCGGCTAGCTGGGAGTAGCTCAGTATATTTCCTGTAGCAGGTTGTTACGTTGGCGGTGTCACAACATCAGATAATGAAAATTGGCCCACAACCGGCGCAGTGGATGCTAGTTGGTGTTCGATAGTGTCTAGGCTAGCGGCAGTGGTCGGTGTCGTGCCGTCTAAGTTTTGCCGATCGTTTAGATTCGGCAATTGATTGACAGGCTCGGCACAGTTTGACGACGAATTCGTTGGACGCAAGAGCTTCGACTACTTTTGTGGCGTAGCCTGCGTAGCTATAATGTATCCAAGACACACAGATGGCATGCAAATCATTCAATTGCCCCTTCCGCTATACGTTCGCAGCAAACTGGAGATCGTATTGCTGACCGTGGTGAATGTTTGCGCTAGACAATGTGGTCGCAGGCGAAGATTTTGAAGCCGTATCAGCGGCTGTGCTGCTTTGTTGAGGCACAGGAGGCGCTATTTCTGGACACCGGTTGGTTGTGTTTGACGGTTGACTGCCAGAAATGGGCGTTCTGACCGAGGTGACGTTTGATGCGCGGCGTTCGCTAGATGGTTGTTGTTTATCGCAACCAGGCGTGTCGCAGGTGTTGAATATTGGATTGCCAATTATCACCAGTTGTGCACTGTCTGTTTAGTTTTGTTTATATCACGATCTAGTAAATTGCTAATAGTATATGTCTTAACGAACTAACCATTATTGTCGCTTTTCTCAAGCAGGTACCTGAATACAATTCAGTGCAATTCATGCAAACATTGCATGAAAATATCGTAACTGGACACAAAGCAAAAGCGAATAATGAAAATTTACCAGTACTTGAATGAGGGGATCGTCTAATAATTCTTTGTTATAGAAACAGAACAATTAAGAGTTTTCTTAGGTGTGCCCGTGCGTGCCTGGTCAACTGTAAGCCTTATGTATCCGCCACTATACCCTTACCCGCAGGATCAGGAAATTTTTCCAGGCTGCCGAATTATAAATCGTTATTGGGGACTTTTATAGATCATCTTTATACAATTCAAAATTATTTTACTGCTATTAGCGTCATCATAATTTGTTATTTACCAGCGGCTCCAGTTGCCCAGGCTAGACGACGAGTCCCCTTTTGCAAGTTTACCGCCAAATTAGCCATTCAAAACAGAATCTTGTCGAAATTTAAGGCAGTTAAGGATATTGTGAAATTGAACAGACTTTACTATCTACGTGTTAAAGATGAGCCACGAACTCAGCTTTTCGCATAACTCCCATGAACAAGACCATTCAAGTAAAGTGAACCACTTAGTCATTTTGATGGCAACGTCCACTAACCCAAACAGGGCTATGTATTTAGCAACTACAAAATATAACCACCTAGTCATATCCATTATAATTATTAAGTAGAACTACGAAGTGTCCTAACACGGAAAATTGAAATGAAAATATGCTGTAGGCATGTTGATACGTTCATTCGCTCGCTATTCATGCCCAATCAGTACTCACGGGCTAGTAATTTAAAGACTGTAGCCGGGCCAGCCAAAGGGAATTTGTATACGGTCTGCGTTGTACAACCGTAAACCTCTATGTTATTCATCATTTCCGCTTTTATATTCATATGCGTAGTCTCAAGCGGCACTGGCCCATTGTGCACAGTCTTACTTTACAATGCACCCACCAACTGTCTCCATGGGCATCAGTCTCTTTACGCTCTCAAGGTTCATTGTGCACGATAACTAAGTGATGAACTTCGCATTGCTCCTTCCAGATATCAACCTGATAGCAAAACCCTTCGTTGAGCGCACCAGGATCTATTCGTCTAATCGCCAAAAGTTATTTTCCAGCCCCAGTTTTCCAGAAAATTTCAAAGTTTTATTACGGTTGATTTAAGTTTTCGTGCGCACAGTCATATTCGACTGCCTGGTATTCCAAAAATATGTTTAACAAAAAAGCTTAAGAAAACTAGGCCTAGGCGACGGAATGAAAACAACTTGTTTTGGAATGCATAAAAGAGATTAAGTAACAGTATAACAACACAAATGAAGCTAGACCGCCGTTTATATCTGTTTAAAGACTTCAATTTCATCTTATCCACTTTTCGCTTGAACCGCCGTACCTGGAGGTAAAGTTATATTGCAGGTTTCGTTCACATTGATGAACATAGACTCAACCCAGGTTAACTATTTCATAAAACTTGCGCACTTTGACTAAGAGGGGGCTTATTCATTGATCTTAAAAAAAGCTCCTTACCATTCCAAAATTCCGATAATGAAGAAAATGAGTTCGCACTGCAAAGAAGTATAATTTAAATAGTTTTTGCTCGTAAAATGGATTGATTGAAGAGTTAATTTTCAATTTTTTGGAAGCCACTGCTTTCATGCAGCACGAAAGTAGGATAATGTTAAGATCTGGACTTTGTTGTGCGATGTTTTACTCTACCAATGTCATGTTAATACGTGATGGATATATATGTCAATGTTTTATTGCACATGGGCCAATGTATGAAACAACTTACCAAAAACTGTGAATAATCTATCTTTGGCGACATCATTCTTACTTGTTTAAAAATCAGCTTGAAAAGATCAAACTGAGCAGTCATCTAAAATTTGACAGACACCTCTTTTGGTAGGAGTATGTGGGGTTTATCTGCATCTTTGAGCGTCGTATCTTACTATGATGTGATTTATGATATGAGCTGTGTTTATTGCTTATTTGGTTTGTCCCCCCCACACCGGTTCACCAACCGCTTACATCACGGATATCGTTGACAAACACTTGCGAAATATCTTTCGGCCATATACGGCGAGATGCCGACCATAACATCTGCTTCAGTTACTTCATAGTTGTCCGTTTGTTCAGGAATATCGGCTGACGATTTAGAAATTTCTTATTCTTTTCGCACGCTCGAAAATAAGCTCGTGTCGTGTTTGTCTGACGTCGTAACTAAATAATCTAGAATGCTCCTTCGTTTTGGTCTTTGACCTCGTTGATGATGTACCATCCATGATGTAGTATTTATATATTGTAAGAACAAATTATATTATCGAACACAGTAATCAATAATTTAGATTGAAAATGTTAAAATTCGAAATATACTTTACACATCGCTGACGATTATGGAGCATAGTATCAACGAGACTAAATTTTCTTAATTTTCTGAAGTTCAGACCAGGCGCGGTTACAGGGAGAGGGATATATGTACTCACAATATTCCTGTTTGGCCAATTTTGCCTTAGTTACACAGGCTGGTAAGGGTGGAGAGTCGATTATTCCCAGCCCCTGAGGCTCGGACACCCCTTTCGGCCTTGCGCCGACCCCCTGGATATAGCCCGATACTACCCTGAGGCTCCGCAGCCGCACACGCCCCCTTTCCGCCACGCCGCGGAAAATTTCGCACCGGCTATCTCTCCTGGGAACTCGGCCCTCGTACGTGTATGATATTAGTATTGCCAACTATGTTAAAATACTTCAAGCACCTTCGGAGCGGTGAGGTCATTGCGGAATGGCTACGATGGGACGGAGGGTGCGGAATCTCACGAAACACCCACACAAAACATTTCTGGCTACACCGCTGAACAGATTTGAGGAAAATTTTTAGCAAAATAGTGGAGTTTGCAAAAATTCAAGATCCTTCAGTGTTTCAATTCAAACACTCGTCTGCTCGAAAAACGTGGGGCCTTGTGTGAGGACCCTCCCAATTTGGTGGGGGGGGGTATGGTGCGCCCTAACCCCGGCCCTGCCTGTGTGTAGAGTAGGGGCCAAGCTTTATCGTTGCCTGGATCCTTTCGTTCTGACAGGTGTGCTGCTGCGTCTGACGAAGATTGAGTTATGCTAGCTTAAATTGAGGTGTAGACACAGTATCAATTCAATTATGTTCGAGTTGGACAAGAAAATATTTCTAATTATATCTTCACGTCACCTTTTCGGGTTTTGGGGCCGGGTTATGCATGCTCAGTTTTATTTCGGGCAGAGCTGGACTCCAGTTCTTCGCCTCAAAAGATTGGGCCGGCCAACGAATTGAGTTTACATTAAAATTAATCTCATTCCCACACACAGTAAAAACAAAAATATGCTTTTATAAACTCAAAATGCAAAAATATAGATATATAACAAACAGAAAAATAACACAGTAAAACAAAACAGTAAAAATGTATATTCACTGGTTTATTCACTAATAATAGAGGAAAGATATCAGGAAGGCAGCAAATAATAATTGCATCTGAATAAAAAATTGCACCAAATCTCAACTGCTGGTTTAGTACAATGCTATCTAAGGCATGGGTGCATCCAGAGGGGTGGGGGCATGGATCCCAGCACCAAGAAATTCTTATGAATTATTTGTCAGTGGCACCCCTGTCGATGATACAAAAATATGTTCTATGTCAATTGGTTGATACTATGCTCCATAATCGTCAGCGATGTGTAAAGTATATTTCGAATTTTAACATTTCAATCTAAATTACTGATTACTGTGTTCGATAATATAATTTGTTCTTACAATATATAAATACTACATCATGGATGGTACATCATCAACGAGGTCAAAGACCAAAACGAAGGAGCATTCTAGATTATTTAGTTACGACGTCAGACAAACACGACACGAGCTTATTTTCGAGCGTGCGAAGAATAAGAAATTTCTAAATAGTCAGCCGATATTCCTGAACAAACGGACAACTATGAAGTAACTGAAGCAGATGTTATGGTCGGCATCTCACCATTATGGCCGAAAGATATTTCGCAAGTGTTTGTCAACGATATAAGTGATCTAACGGTTGGTGAACCGGTGTAGTTACAACAAACCAAATAAGCAATAAACACAGCTCATATCATAAATCACATCATAGTAAGATACGACGTAGAAAGATGCGATAAACCCCACATACTCCTACCAAAAGAGGTGTCTGTCAAATTTTAGATGACTGCTCAGTTTGATCTTTTCAAGCTGATTTTTAAACAAGTAAGAATGATGTCGCCAAAGATAGATTATTCACAGTTTTTGGTAAGTTGTTCCATACATTGGCCCATGTGCAATAAAACATTGACATATATATCCATCACGTATTAACATGACATTGGTAGAGTAAAACATCGCACAACAAAGTCCAGATCTTAACATTATCCTACTTTCGTGCTGCATGAAAGCAGTGGCTCCAAAAAATTGAAAATTAACTCTTCAATCAATCCATTTTACGAGCAAAAACTATTTAAATTATACTTCTTTGCAGTGCAAACTAATTTCTTCATTATCGGAATTTTGGAATGGTAAGGAGCTTTTCGTAAGATCAATGAATAAGCCCCCTCTTAGTCAAAGTGCGCAAGTTTTATGAAATAGTTAACCTGGGTTGAGTCTATGTTCATCAATGTGAACGAAACCTGCAATATAACTTTACCTCCAGGTACGGCGGTTCAAGCGAAAAGTGGATAAGATGAAATTGAAGTCTTTAAACAGATATAAACGGCGGTCTAGCTTCATTTGTGTTGTTATACTGTTACTTAATATCTTTTATGCATTCCAAAACAAGTTGTTTTCATTCCGTCGCCTAGGTTTAGTTTTATTAAGCTTTTTTGTTAAACATATTTTTGGAATACCAGGCAGTCGAATATGACTGTGCGCACGAAAACTTAAATCAACCGTAATAAAACTTTGAAATTTTCTGGAAAACTGGGGCTGGAAAATAACTTTTGGCGATTAGACGAATAGATCCTGGTGCGCTCAACGAAGGGTTTTGCTATCAGGTTGATATCTGGAAGGAACAATGCAAAGTTCATCACTTAGTTATCGTGCACAATGAACCTTGAGAGCGTAAAGAGACTGATGCCCATGGAGACAGTTGGTGGGTGCATTGTACGATGAGACTGTGCACAATGGGCCAGTGCCGGTTGAGACTACGCATATGAATATAAAAGCGAAATTGATGAATAACATAGAGGTTTACGGTTGTACAACGCAGACCGTATACAAATTCCCTTTGGCTGGCCCGGCTACAGTCTTTAAATTCTAGCCCGTGAGTACTGATTGGGCATGGATAGCCAGCGAATGAACGTATCAACATGCCTACAGCATATTTTCATTTCAATTTTCCGTGTTAGGACACTTCGTAGTTCTACTTAATAGGTGCAATCAATATGACTAGGTGGTTATATTTTGTAGTTGCTAAATACATAGCCCTGTTTGGGTTAGTGGACGTTGCCATCAAAATGACTAAGTGGTTCACTTTACTTGAATGGTCTTGTTAGTGGGAGTTATGCGAAAAGCTGAGTTCGTGGCTCATCTTTAACACATAGATAGTTAAGACTGTTCAATTTCACAATATCCTTAACTGCCTTAAATTTCGACAAGATTCTGTTTTGAATGGCTAATTTGGCGGTAAACTTACAAAAGGGGACTCGTCGTCTAGCCTGGGCAACTGGAGCCGCTGGTAAATAACAAATTATGATGACGCTAATAGCAGTAAAATAATTTTGAATTGTATAAAGATGATCTATAAAAGTCCCCAATAACGATTTATAATTCGGCAGCCTGGAAAAATTTCCTGATCCTGCGGGTAAGGGTATAGTGGCGGATACATAAGGCTTACAGTTGACCAGGCACGCACGGGCACACCTAAGAAAACTCTTAATTGTTCTGTTTCTATAACAAAGAATTATTAGACGATCCCCTCATTCAAGTACTGGTAAATTTTCATTATTCGCTTTTGCTTTGTGTCCAGTTACGATATTTTCATGCAATGTTTGCATGAATTGCACTGAATTGTATTCAGGTACCTGCTTGAGAAAAGCGACAATAATGGTTAGTTCGTTAAGACATATACTATTAGCAATTTACTAGATCGTGATATAAACAAAACTAAACAGACAGTGCACAACTGGTGATAATTGGCAATCCAATATTCAACACCTGCGACACGCCTGGTTGCGATAAACAACAACCATCTAGCGAACGCCGCGCATCAAACGTCACCTCGGTCAGAACGCCCATTTCTGGCAGTCAACCGTCAAACACAACCAACCGGTGTCCAGAAATAGCGCCTCCTGTGCCTCAACAAAGCAGCACAGCCGCTGATACGGCTTCAAAATCTTCGCCTGCGACCACATTGTCTAGCGCAAACATTCACCACGGTCAGCAATACGATCTCCAGTTTGCTGCGAACGTATAGCGGAAGGGGCAATTGAATGATTTGCATGCCATCTGTGTGTCTTGGATACATTATAGCTACGCAGGCTACGCCACAAAAGTAGTCGAAGCTCTTGCGTCCAACGAATTCGTCGTCAAACTGTGCCGAGCCTGTCAATCAATTGCCGAATCTAAACGATCGGCAAAACTTGACGGCACGACACCGACCACTGCCGCTAGCCTAGACACTATCGAACACCAACTAGCATCCACTGCGCCGGTTGTGGGCCAATTTTCATTATCTGATGTTGTGACACCGCCAACGTAACAACCTGCTACAGGAAATATACTGAGCTACTCCCAGCTAGCCGCCAAAAATGTGGGACAGAGAGGCCAGATCATCAATCACCCACCGCCACCTGAAAGGGAAGCTGAAAAACATCGTCGGGGCCTTGTAATCTGGAACCTTCTAGAAAAAGGGCGCGATCATCAAGACGTGACCGAAATTTGCAAGTCGCTCGATCCATCCGCTACTGTAGACTGTGTTTACAGAATAGGACCATTACGCGAACCAAAGACCGGTAGTCCTGCGTGCGGCCGTCTAACTAAAGTGTCTGTTTAAAGCGTCAACAGTTGCGCGGAAAATTCTGAGCCTCGCACCGAAACTAAAAAACTTTGACAGCTATAGAGGTATATATATCCGACGCTCCATGCCTGAAGATGAGTGGAAACGTGTCGCTGCGCTGTGTTATAAGGCTCGCAAGCTTAATGATGACGCAGAACAATCATTCGCATTATGTTGTACCTAATGAAAAATCAGTAGATTTCAAAGATTACGTTCGGCAAGAAGGGTGTCTCGTCGGTGGGAACAGATATCCTGTAAAGTATGAATTTGTGAATGATACCCATGGTAATATCTCGGGTCAGGTAAACTGAGAAGGGGGAGCAAAATCACCAAAATATACTCAAATCAAAATATGCTTAATTGCAAGTATTTGAACGCTCATAGCCTCTGCAACAAAATGTACGAATTTCAAATGTTTATTGAACCGAGTGGTTACTCTGTTATAGCGATCACTGAAACCTGGCTACATAATGATGTCCCGGATAACATGACTACTACAAGCCAGTAGAAAGTTATTCGTAAGGATAGAACAAACCGAAGAGGTGGGAGTGTACCTATCTTTGTATCTGAAAACCTAAAATTCTGTCCTATTCAGAATTCTACTTTTGACAGTTTAGAAATAATTGCAATCGACGTTTTATCAGACCCCAAATTATGGTTTCCGTGCGCTCACCGCCCGCCAAATTGTACACATGAATACACTGAGCGCCTTGTATTAGCTCTCTGCCACTTAACTAATGTGAAATGGTCTGTGGTAATACTTGGAGATTTTAATTTGCCGCATGTAGACTGGCAATATCTTCAGCTTTCCTATAACGCCAGAGTATCAGTCGTTCTTTAGTGGTATAGCACAAGCAGGACTTCAGCAGCTTGTCTCTTTTCCCACGAGAGAAAACAATATTTTGGACTTAATTCTGATTAACTCCTCCATGACAGTTAGTGGGATCGACAGCTTCGAACCTTTCTGGGGTTTGGAACATTTTTCAAACGATTTTCATGTATATGGCAACATAATTTGAATAACCCGAATTTGATTTTAGAAAAGATAATTTTCAAAAACAGAATAAATTTCTTTTATCTGTTGATTTTATACAAAAGTTCTGTTCATTCATTGTACGATGTAAACGATATGTGGTGTCTTTTATATATTTTGCTATTTGGTTGCGAACTGTTTGTTCCTAAAAAGACCCTATGCCACTCTCTGCGCAAACCGAAATATCCTGCTTATATCGGCTTATATCCCTATATATATTGGGTTATAACCCAATTGCATTCAGAAGATCAAAGAAGAGTGCGTACTGGTGCGTTACACCAGATAAATAATCTATTTAACAATAAATAAGAAGTACCTGCTTGAGAGAAGCGAA
>JASANE010012479.1:0-38232 GCA_030248225.1 Trileptium ribeirensis
ATATCTTGCTCCACTGTGTATGGAATTAGGGAGCTAAATTTGTGCTACTGTTTATGCAATTAGGAGTCGTAAACTTATGCTACTGTGTTGGCAATTAAAGAACTTGCAAATATATGCTACTGTGTAGGCAATTAGGTAAGTGAATTTATGCTACTGTGTAGAGTATTAAAGGAAATGAAGTTTATGCTACTGTGTGTGCAATTAGGGAATGTAGAAATTATGCTACTGTGTATGCAATTAGGGAGCTAAATTTGTGCTACTGTTTATGCAATTAGGGGAACTAAATCTATGCTACTGTGTTGGCAATTAAAGAACTAAATGCATGCTACTGTGTAGGCAATTAGGGAACTAAATCTGTGCTACTGTATGCAATTATAGAACTAAATTTAGATGCTGCTACTGTGTAGGCAATTAGGAAACTAAATTTATGCTGCTGTGATGGTATCAAGGGAGCTAAATTTGTGCTACTGTTTATGCAATTAGGTAACTGAATCTATGCAACTATGTAGCAATTAGGGAACTAAATTTATGCTGCTGTGTAGGCAATTAGGGAACTAAATTTATGCTACTGTGTAGGCAATTCGGGACGTAAATATGTGCTAATGTGAAAGCAATAAGTGAACTAAATTTAAGCTAATCTCTAAGCAATTAGGGAAATAATCTTATGTTACTGCGTAGGGGATTAGGGAACTAAATTTATGCTACTGTGTTGGCAATTAAAGAACTAAATTCATGCTACTGTGTATGCAATTAGGGAACTAAATTTATGCTACTGTGTAGGCAATTAAGGAACTAAATTTACGCTACTCTGTAGGCAATTATGGAACTAAATTTATGTTACTGTGTAGGCAATTAGGGAACTAAATTTATGCTACTGTAAGGCAATTAATGAACTAAATTCATGCTACTGTGTAGGCAATTAGGGAACTAAATGTATGCTACTCTGTAGGCAATTAGAGAACTAAATTTATGTTACTGCGTAGGCAATTGGGAAACTAAATTTATGCTATTATGTAGGCAATTCGGGAGCTAATTTTATGCTACTCTGTAGGCAATTAGGGAACTAAATTTATGCTAAGCGATTTGCGTGTGTTCTCGATAGAACTAGATAATAATATTGACATCTGCACGGAGGGACCTTCATGGTATGTTGTGCAGCTGTCTCCAAATTATTGTTGCTTTAAAAAACACTAAAGGTAACAATGTATAAAAACGGCTTTTTCACATTTTCAAGTTACTTTTTTAATATATTTTAGGGCCGTCTTCCGGTTAAATGGATGGCTCCCGAGGCATTATTCGATCGTATTTACACATCAAAGAGCGATGTGTGAGTTCTTTTATAACATAATGGCCTGCAATTTGTTAACGGGGTTATGTTAAAAATCATGATAGTTTCTCTACTTGTTCAGATTATGTATCTTCATACTGGTACAACTACTCTGTTCGGTAATGGAGCACAGTTATACTTTGATTTCACTTTTACTTCTTAAATTGCAACCCTATTATCCAATAAAGATGTCATAAGTCATTTGTACATATATTTTATTCATTCGTACTATTGAATTCGGAGATGGAGAGGCGCTAGCTTCGGAGTAGAAGAATTCTCACTAGACCGCACTATGGTGAAACATATGGGCGTCCGTTTATTTTTTTCTCTGTAAACAGGACTTCGTTATCTCAACGTAAACCGATATGAACGCGTGAGGGGTCATATGAAAGCTACAGTTCGCTAGATGTGCCTTTTGGAGGTTTTATTCCGAGTCGACGGGTCCCACCACAGGGGGTCAAAAGGGGGGTATCCAAGGGTACATGGCTAAAATGGGCCATTTTTGGGTCATTTTTGCTCATAACTCGGCAACCCTTGAGCCAATTTGAATCATTTTGATATCAAAATATGTGTGCTAGGAAGCTTTATTTATTTATAGGTGTATAAATTGTTTTGGTCGAGTTCCTATTAGGCATGGGGGACTTTAGCAAATGGGCAAATTTCCAAAATTTTGGTCAAACTATGTCGAGGTGTAGATATGTAACCACTCAAGCAATTCGAACTAAATTTGGTGTGTAAATAGAGCTACTACGAAGCTACCTGCGAGGTGCCAACATATTTGATGTAGACCCCTTGGTCAATTGGTATTTGATGCCAAATTTGGGCCCAACGCCATATATAGTCATCCGTGACATTACCACTTCTAGCTTGATATTTGTGTCTCAAAATAAGTTCATATGGGTTTTCGTAGGTGCTGATTTCATATCGATACGGGACTCAGACACACCTATTCGTGTAGAGGTAAGTCACAATAATGGGGCTAACAGTAGCTCAGTGGTGCGAAAGGGACGAGTGCCATGCAGTCTGTAGCAAATTCTGTTTATGTTTTCTGTGCTACTGTGCTTTTGATATGATCCTTATGTATACATATATTACATAGATATGTGGTTCACGATTCGTAAGCAGTTCTCAGGAAGAGGGTAGAGTTAACCTTCATAGGGTGCGTATTAGATATCTGACTATCAGTTTTGTTGCATCTATGCCTTATTGAACAGCAGATTAATATTTTTTGGTGAATTACATTTTTGTTTCGTAACAGGAATATATTTTTAATGAGTTGTTCCACTGTATGTTAACGTTACAGTTTCTCCGAATTCATACACTTGGCATTTCGCCAAGACTAGTATATTAGCTGTTGAAATCTTCATTTAATAAATATTAAAAATTTGGAATATATTTCTTCTTGCTTCCTGAAATTTTGGAGAGAAATATATACAATCCTTATAACTTGACAACGCCGAATCAGAAGACTCCAGCAGCGGTTCGATTATCCGAACTGTACTATGTATCGGCAGGATAGCATAATTATAATGTTTGATGATTTTGGCAGCTTACATGCCATCGAAATCCAAAATATGTAACATGGTGTAGTGGAAAAATAGGAAAACTAGTAGTTCATCAGTGCAACATAATTTCTCACTCCGACTATATAAGTAGCTTTATAATGCATGGTACATAGCATAAACATAATAAAATGATACAAAAACCAAGCAATCTTTTTACAAAACCTAGACTAAAAATAGGTGGAATTATTTAAAAATTATTTACCAAAGATCTTAATTATGTTTCTTTCGTGAGCTACCGATTTCAACGTAAAACGTTTATTACGTTCATATATTCAGCGCAAAAAACGTCGGTCACTTATTTTTAACATCATATAATCGCTCATGCAGTTTTTAAAATGTGTGCAAGAAGTCGACAGTTTTTGTACCGTACGACGTGTGATATGTAACTTTAGTTACTTACACCGCAGCCTAAATAACTAAGTTACATATAACCTGCTGTACGTAATTAAAGTTAGATACGACGTACAGTGACTAATTAAAGTTACCAATTTATAAAGGAATGTAGTTTATGTTATATAAAACCTGTCTGTCTGTAACTACAAATGTTACACACGATTATGGTTATGTAACGTTAGTTACGAAAGACCAAGCGTATGTAATTAAAGTAACACACGCTTATCTGTAAGAAACTAAAATCTTACCCGTGAGTAGGTGTTAGAAACTTAAAGCTTACATACAACTATGAGTAGGGGTGTCGAATGTTCAAGCGTGGTGTAAGTAACTTTTAAAGTTAAATACCGTGAAAAAAGTAATCAACTGCACACAGTAACCAGTAAATGCAAGTGTTGCGAAATAATGCGCACAACTGAATATTAACATGGAAACTTGATTTTGCCTGCTATAAATCATGTCAAATGGCTAGGATACTGAAGCTGGAGAAAGCTTAAATTCCAATCTAACCGCCAGAAGTATAGATAAAATTTCATAGTCCCGCTCTCAGTATTCTAATCCCAAATTTAGTCAGAGCTGTGATATTAGCCTTACTCATGGGTAGGCGTGGCGCAGCAGAAACTGGACGCCTATTCCGCAAAAAGCTGATTTTTTTCAGCGAAAGGACGTAACGGTATTCAGGCTTGCTCGTTTTGCATTATAAAAATAGGACAGTAAATTGGAAATAGTAATTAGCTACTATCATTCATGGGTGGGCGTGGCGCAACAGGAACCGGACGCCTATTCCGCAAAAAGCTGATTTTTTTCAGCGAAAGGACGTAACGGTTTTCAGGCTTGCTTGTTTCACGATAACAATGACAGTAAATTGGAAATAGTAATTAGCTACTATCATTCATGGGCGGGCGTGGCGCACATAAACTGGACGCCTATTCCGCAAAAAGCTGATTTTTTTCAGCGAAAGGACGTAACGGTTTTCAGGCTTGCTTGTTTCACGATAACAATGACAGTAAATTGGAAATAGTAATTAGCTACTATCATTCATGGGTGGGCGTGGCGCAGCAGAAACTGGACGCCTATTCCGCAAAAAGCTGATTTTTTTTCAGCGAAAGGACGTAACGGTTTTCAAGGCTTGCTTGTTTCACTATAAGGACAATGACAGTAAATTGGAAAATAGTAATTAGCTACTATCATTCATGGGTGGGCGTGGCGCAGCAGAAACTGGACGCCTATTCCGCAAAAAGCAGATTTTTTTCAGCGAAAGGACGTAACGGTTTTCAGGCTTGCTTGTTTCACGATAACAATGACAGTAAATTGGAAATAGTAATTAGCTACTATCATTCATGGGTGGGCGTGGCGCAACAGGAACCGGACGCCTATTCCGCAAAAAGCAGATTTTTTTCAGCGAAAGGACGTAACGGTTTTCAGGCTTGCTTGTTTCACGATAACAATGACAGTAAATTGGAAATAGTAATTAGCTACTATCATCTTGGGACATCTCAAAATTATGAATTTTTAGTGCGATACAGGTTTTTTTATAAAAATTAAAAATACTTACATTTTGTCTCTAAATCCATTGCTGAGGTGTATTACAAGCGTTGTGTCTGGTTTAACGACTGGATTGCGAAGAATAATACCATTTGTCATCATGCAAGGTGGATCCTAGATTTCTTTATGGTTTAGTTTAATTTTAAGTTTATCACTCTCTATAATTAAGCTGTAATAGTCACCACAACTGTAGTTCTAAAACTCACGACCAGTAATAAGTCGCACGGTAGTGGTAACTCTACGATCGAAACATAGAAAAATGCATTAAGGGAACATAAATTTTGAATTATTTAAAACAATGTACGACACTGTTATTTTCCCAATCATCTCAGTAAATTAAATTTAGTTATATATTTCCTACAACCCAAAACTTCTTTTCCCTCTGCACGAGGAAATAACACGTCTATTTTATCCGGAACTCGTGCATCTATAACGTGAAAAAGCGCCCAACACCTGGAAAACAGGTACATTTCTATAATGGCACCTTTTTCTCTTCTAACATCGAATTCGTTTTCTTATTATATGATCGCGTAGCTCAATATCGACCTGGCACTTGACCTTGCATGGTCGCTCGTACCGTTTTCGTACAGGACCCTGTACTGTACTATAGCCTGAAGAATACAATTTCTCTGAACATGACGCCATCGCAACGTACAAGAATTATCTACAGATTTGCAGTACTTTAATGCTCTCATAGTACCGTGAAGAGCAACAGCTACGCGATTCAGCATACCATTGAATGAACTATAATCGCAAGGTCTGTGTAATTTTAATAGTTAAATTCACCACATGTAATTTTTAACACCAATGCAGCCTTGTATGTAACTTCAGTTTCTTACAGCAAATCATTGGTAACTTTTTGGTTGCATTACGCTTAAGTTTAGTTGCATACGCTTGGTGGTTCATAACTAATGTTACATATTCATAATCGTACGTAACTCTTATATTTATATATAGCCTGTTGTATGTACGATTTAGTCACATTCCTTCATTCATTTGTAACTTAAATTATATTCTGTACGTCAATTGTAACTTTAATTTCGGATAGCTGGTTATATGAAACTTTGGTTACTTAGGCTGCGTCGTGCGTAACTAAAGTTTATCCTACAATAAAAGACTGTCGACTTAGATTTTAGTGTAAAACCTTCATCACAAGTTGTGTTTTGGCGCACCTATCCTCCGATTTCATTTTCCACTTGTGATTATTGATAGCTTGTTTGTTATAATTTTAGCTGGTCGTACGCTGTGATATTGTGGGAAATATGGACTATGGGCGGAACACCGTATCCGAGTACACAAGTCGAAAGATTGTTTCAATTTTTACGCGAAGGCAGAACGATCTACTCTAAGGTCAAGTGCCAGGTCGATATTGAGCTACGCGATCATATAATAAGAAAACGAATTATGTTAGAAGAGAAAAAGGTGCCATTATATGTCTGTTTCAGGTGTTGGCGCTTTTTCTAGGTTATAGATGCACGAGTTCCGGATAAAATAGACGTGTTATTTCCTCGTGCAGAGGGAAAAGAAGTTTTGGGTTGTAGGAAATATATAACTAAATTTAATTTACTGAGATGATTGGGAAAATAACAGTGTCGTACATTGTTTTAAATAATTCAAAATTTATGTTCCCTTAATGCATTTTTCTATGTTTCGATCGTAGAGTTACCACTACCGTGCGACTTATTACTGGTCGTGAGTTTGGAGCTCAGTTGTGGTGACTATTACAGCTTGATTATAGAGAGTGATAAACTTAAAATTAAACTAAACCATAAAGAAATCTAGGATCCACCTTGCATGATGACAAATGGTATTATTCTTCGCAATCCAGTCGTTAAACCAGACACAACGCTTGTAATACACCTCAGCAATGGATTTAGAGACAAAATGTAAGTATTTTTACTTTTCCTACAATAAACCTGTATCGCACTAAAAATTGATAATTTCAGCGATGTCCAAGACTCCAGTAGCTAATTACTATTTCCAATTTACTGTCATTGTTATCGTGAAACAAGCAAGCCTGAAAACCGTTACGTCCTTTCGCTGAAAAAAATATGCATTTTTCGGAATAGGCGTCCGGTTCAAGTTGCGCCACGCCCACCCATGAATGATACCAGCCACGACCAACTTATTTCCAATTTACTTTTCGTCATTGTTATCGTGAAACAAGCAAGCCTGAAAACCGTTACGTCCTTTCGCTGAAAAAAATCAGCTTTTTGCGGAATAGGCGTCCGGTTCCTGTTGCGCCACGCCCACCCATGAATGATAGTAGCTAATTACTATTTCCAATTTACTGTCATTGTTATCGTGAAACAAGCAAGCCTGAAAACCGTTACGTCCTTTCGCTGAAAAAAATCAGCTTTTTGCGGAATAGGCGTCCAGTTTCTGCTGCGCCACGCCCACCCATGAATGATAGTAGCTAATTACTATTTCCAATTTACTGTCATTGTTATCGCTCAAACAAGCTCCCCTAAAAACCGTTACGTCCTTTCGCTGAAAAAATTGGGAAGCCTCCCGCAAAAATAGGCGTCCGGTTCCTGTTGCGCCACGCCCACCCATGAATGATAGTAGCTAATTACTATTTCCAATTTACTGTCATTGTTATCGTGAAACAAGCAAGCCTGAATACCGTTACGTCCTTTCGCTGAAAAAAATCAGCTTTTTGCGGAATAGGCGTCCGGTTCTGTGTTGTGCTATGTCTACCAATGGGAATGATAGTAGCTAATTACTATTTCCAATTTACTGTCATTGTTATCGTGAAACAAGCAAGCCTGAATACCGTTACGTCCTTTCGCTGAAAAAAATCAGCTTTTTGCGGAATAGGCGTCCAGTTTCTGCTGCGCCACGCCTACCCATGAGTAAGGCTAATATCACAGCTCTGACTAAATTTGGGATTAGAATACTGAGAGCGGGACTATGAAATTTTATCTATACTTCTGGCGGTTAGATTGGAATTTAAGCTTTCTCCAGCTTCAGTATCCTAGCCCGTTGACATGATTTATAGCAGGCAAAATCAAGTTTCCATGTTAATGTTCAGTTGTGCGCATTATTTCGCAACACTTGCATTACTGGTTACTGTGCAAGTTGATTACTTTTCAGGGTATTTAACTTTAAAAGTTACTTACACCACGCTTAACATTCAACACCTACTCATAGTTGTATGTAACTTAAGTTTCTAACACCTAATCACGGGTAATTTTTAGTTTCTTACAGATAAGCGTGCTTAACTTTAATTACATACGCTTGGTCTTTCGTAACTAACGTTACATAACCATAATCGTGTGTAACATTTGTAGTTACAGACAGACAGGTTTTATATAACATAAACTACATTCCTTTATAAATTGGTAACTTTTAATTTAGCCACTGAATGTCTTATTCTAACTTTAATTACGTACAGCAGGTTATATGTAACTTAGTTATTTAGGCTGCGGTGTAAGTAACTAAAGTTACATATCACACGTCGTACGGTACAAAAACTGTCGACTTCTTGCACACATTTTAAAAACTGCATGAGCGATTATATGATGTTAAAAAAAACAAGTGAACTGACGTTTTTCCGCGCTGAAGATATGAACGTAATAAACGTTTTACGTTGAAATTGTAGCTCACGAAAGAAACATAATTAAGATCTTTGGTAAATAATTTTTAAATAATTCCACCTATTTTTAGTCTAGGTTTTGTAAAAAGATTGCTTGGTTTTTGTATCATTTTATTATGTTTATGCTATGTACCATGCATTATAAAGCTACTTATATAGTCGGAGCGGTAGAAATTATGTTGAACTTCTGAACTACTAGTTTTCCTATTTTTCCACTACACCATGTTACATATTTTGGATTTCGATGGCATGTAAGCTGCCAAAATCATCAAACATTATAATTATGCTATCCTGCCGATACATAGTACAGTTCGGATAATCGAACCGCTGCTGGAGTCTTCTGATTCGGCGTTGTCAAGTTATAAGGATTGAATAATATTTCTCTCCAAAATTTCAGGAAGCAAAAAAGAAATATATTCCAAATTTTTAATATTTATTAAATGAAGATTTCAACAGCTAATATACTGAGTCCTGGCGAAATGCCAAGTGTATGAATTCGGAGAAACTGTAATGTTAACATACAGTGGAACAACTCATTAAAAATATATTCCTGTTACGAAACAAAAATGTAATTCACCAAAAAATATTAATCTGCTGTTCAATAAGGCATAGATGCAACAAAACTGATAGTCAGATATCTAATACGCACCCTATGAAGGTTAACTCTACCCTCTTCCTGAGAACTGCTTACGAATCGTGAACCACATATCTATGTAATATATGTATACATAAGGATCATATCAAAAGCACAGTAGCACAGAAAACATAAACAGAATTTGCTACAGACTGCATGGCACTCGTCCCTTTCGCACCACTCGACTTGTGTCACCCATTGATATGACTACCTCTACACGAATAGGTGTGTCTAAATACCGTGGCTATTTGAAATCAGCACCTACGAAAACCCATATGAACTTACTTTGAGACACAAATATCCGTTAGAAGTGGTAATGTCACGGATGACTATATATGGCGTTGGGCCCAAATTTGGCATCAAATACCAATTGACCAAGGGGTCTACATCAAATATGTTGGCACCTCGCAGGTAGCTTCGTAGTAGCTCTATTTACACACCAAATTTAGTTCGAATTGCTTGAGTGGTTACATATCTACACCTCGACATAGTTTGACCAAAATTTTGGAAATTTGCCCATTTGCTAAAGTCCCCCATGCCTAATAGGAACTCGACCAAAACAATTTATACACCTATAAATAAATAAAGCTTCCTAGCACACATATTTTGATATCAAAATGATTCAAATTGGCTCAAGGGTTGCCGAGTTATGAGCAAAAATGACCCAAAAATGGCCCATTTTAGCCATGTACCCTTGGATACCCCCCTTTTGACCCCCTGTTGGTGGGACCCGTCGACTCAAAATAAAACCTCCAAAAGGCACATCTAGCGAACTGTAGCTTTCATATGACCCCTCACGCGTTCATATCGGTTTACGTTGAGATAACGAAGTCCTGTTTACAGAGAAAAAAATAAACCAATGCCATATGTTTCACCCATAGTGCGGTCTAGTGGAAAGAATTCTTCTACTCCGAAGCTAGCGCCTCTCCACTCCGAATTTAATAGTACGAATGAATAAAATATATGTACAAATGACTTATGACATCTTTATTGGATAATAGGGTTGCAATTTAAGAAGTAAAAGTGAAATCAAAGTATAACTGTGCTCCATTACCGAACAGAGTAGTTGTACCAGTATGAAGATACATAATCTGAACAAGTAGAGAAACTATCATGATTTTTAACATAACCCCGTTAACAAATTGCAGGCCATTATGTTATAAAAGAACTCACACATCGCTCTTTGATGTGTAAATACGATCGAATAATGCCTCGGGAGCCATCCATTTAACCGGAAGACGGCCCTAAAATATATTAAAAAAGTAACTTGAAAATGTGAAAAAGCCGTTTTTATACATTGTTACCTTTAGTGTTTTTTAAAGCAACAATAATTTGGAGACAGCTGCACAACATACCATGAAGGTCCCTCCGTGCAGATGTCAATATTATTATCTAGTTCTATCGAGAACACACGCAAACCGCTTAACATAACTTTAGTTCCCTACTTGCCTACAAAGTAGCATAATTTAATCCCTTTGAAATTGCCTACATATAAAGCATAAATTTAGTTTCCCAATTGCCTACGCAGTAACATAAATTTTGTTCTCTAATTGCCTACACAGTAGCTACAGGTTTAGTTCCCTAATTGCCTACACAGTAGCATGAATTTAGTTCATTAATTGCCTTACAGTAGCATAAATTTAGTTCCCTAATTGCCTACACAGTAACATAAATTTAGTTCCATAATTGCCTACAGAGTAGCGTAAATTTAGTTCCTTAATTGCCTACACAGTAGCATAAATTTAGTTCCCTAATTGCATACACAGTAGCATGAATTTAGTTCTTTAATTGCCAACACAGTAGCATAAATTTAGTTCCCTAATTGCCTACGCAGTAACATAAGTTTAGTTCCCTAATTGCTTAGAGAGTAGCATAAATTTAGTTCTCTTATTGCTTACACAGTAGCACAAATTTACTTCCCGAATTGCCTACACAGTAGCATAAATTTAGTTCCCTAATTGCCTACACAGCAGCATAAATTTAGTTCCCTAATTGCTACATAGTTGCATAAATTCAGTTCCCTAATTGCATAAACAGTAGCACAAATTTAGCTCCCTAATTGCATACACAGCAGCATAAATTTAGTTTCCTAATTGCCTACACAGTAGCATAAATTTAGTTCTATAATTGCATACACAGTAGCACAGATTTAGTTCCCTAATTGCCTACACAGTAGCATGCATTTAGTTCTTTAATTGCCAACACAGTAGCATAAATTTAGTTCCCTAATTGCATAAACAGTAGCACAAATTTAGCTCCCTAATTGCATACACAGTAGCATAAATTTAGTTCCCTAATTGCACACACAGTAGCATAAACTTAGTTCCTTAATTGTCTACACAGTAGCATAAATTTAGTTCCCTAATTGCCTACACAGTAGCATATATTTAGTTCTTTAATTGCCAACACAGTAGCATAAGTTTAGTTCCCTAATTGCATAAACAGTAGCACAAATTTAGCTCCCTAATTCCATACACAGTAGCATAAATTTAGGTCCCTAATTGCACACACAGTAGCACAAATATAGTTCCTTAATTGCCTACACAGTAGCATAAATTTAGTTCCCTAATTGCCTACACAGTTGCATAAATTTAGTTCCTTAATTGCCTACACAGTAGCATAAATTTAGTTCCCTAATTGCCTACACAGTAGCATAAATTTAGTTCCCTATTGCATAAACAGTAGCACAAATTTAGCTCCCTAATTGCATACACAGCAGCATAAATTTAGTTCCTTAATTGAATACACAGTAGCATAAATTTAGTTCTATAATTGCATACACAGTAGCATAAATTTGGTTCCCTAATTGCCTACACAGTAGCATAAATTTAGCTCCCTAATTGCTACATAGTTGCATAAATTTAGTTCCCTAATTGCATAAACAGTAGCACAAATTTAGCTCCCTAATCGCATACACAGCAGCATAAATTTAGTTCCCTAATTGCTTACACAGTTGCATAAATTTAGTTCCTCAATTGCATACACAGTAGCATAAATTTAGTTCCCTAATTGCCTACACAGTAGCACAAATTTAGTTCCCTAATTGCATAAACTGTAGCACAAATTTAGCTCCCTAATTGCATACACAGCAGCATAAATTTAGTTCCCTAATTGCCTACACAGTTGCATAAATTTAGTTCCTTAATTGCCTACACAGTAGCATAAATTTAGTTCTATAATTGCATACACAGCAGCATAAATTTAGTTCCCTAATTGCCTACACAGTAGCATAAATTTAGTTCCCTAATTGCATAAACAGTAGCACAAATTTAGCTCCCTAATTGCCTACACAGTAGCATAAATTTAGTTCCCTAATTACCTACACAGTAGCATAAATTTAGCTCCCTAATTGCCTACACAGCAGCATAAATTTAGTTCCCTAATTGCCTACACAGTAGCATAAATTTAGTTCCTTAATTGCCTACACAGTAGCATAAATTTAGTTCTATAATTGCATACACAGTAGCATAAATTTAGTTCCCTAATTGCCTACACAGTAGCATAAATTTAGTTCCCTAATTGCATAAACAGTAGCACAAATTTAGCTCCCTAATTGCCTACACAGTAGCATAAATTTAGTTCCCTAATTACCTACACAGTAGCATAAATTTAGTTTCCGAATTGCCTACACAGTTGCATAAATTTAGTTCCCTAATTGCATAAACAGTAGCACAAATTTAGTTCCCTAATTGCCTACACAGTAGCATAAATTTAGTTCCCTAATTGCATAAACAGTAGCACAAATTTAGTTCCCTAATTGCCTACACAGTAGCATAAATTTAGTTCCCTAATTGCATAAACAGTAGCACAAATTTAGCTCCCTAATTGCCTACACAGTAGCATAAATTTAGTTCCCTAATTACCTACACAGTAGCATAAATTTAGTTCCCGAATTGCATACACAGTAGCATAAATTTAGTTGTATAATTGCATACACAGTAGCATAAATTTAGTTCCCTAACTGCGTAAACAGTAGCACAAATTTAGCTCCCTAATTGCATACACAGCAGCATAAATTTAGTTCCCTAATTGCCTACACAGTTGCATAAATTTAGTTCCTTAATTGCCTACACAGTAGCATAAATTTAGTTCTATAATTGCATACACAGTAGCATAAATTTAGTTCCCTAATTGCCTACACAGTAACATAAATTTAGTTCCCCAATTGCTTACACAGTAGCATAAATTAAGTTCCCTAATTGTCTACACAGTAGCATAAATTTAGTTCCCTAATTACCTACACAGTAGCATAAATTTAGTTCCCGAATTGCCTACACAGTAGCATAAATTTAGTTCCCTAATTGCATAAACAGTAACACAAATTTAGCTCCTTAATTGCATACACAGCAGCATAAATTTAGTTCCCTAATAGCCTACATAGTAGCACAAATTTAGCTCCCTAATCGCATACACAGCAGCATAAATTTAGTTCCCTAATTGCTTACACAGTTGCATAAATTTAGTTCCTTAATTGCATACACAGTAGCATAAATTTAGTTCCCTAATTGCCTACACAGTTACATATATTTAGTTCCTTAATTGCCTACACAGTAGCATAAATTTAGTTCCATATTGCCTACACAGTAGCATAAATTTAGTTCCCTAATTGCATAAACAGTAGCACAAATTTAGCTCCATAATTGCATACACAGCAGCATAAATTTAGTTCCCTAATTGCCTACACAGTTGCATAAATTTAGTTCCTTAATTGCCTACACAGTAGCATAAATTTAGTTCCCTAATTGCATAAACAGTAGCACAAATTTAGTTCCCTAATTACTTACACAGTAGCATAAATTTAGTTCCCGAATTGCCTACACAGTAGCATAAATTTAGTTCCCTAATTGCATAAACAGTAGCACAAATTTAGCTCCTTAATTGCATACACAGCAGCATAAATTTAGTTCCCTAATAGCCTATATAGTAGCACTAATTTTATTAACATTTGACTTTTCAGGATAAATATTTATATAACATAGCGAAATATTTAGAAACTTTTTACACAAAATTCATTGAATCCTGTTCTAAAATGTTGAATTGCATAAATTGTTTTATTAATGTTCTATTATCTACTGTGTTGTCTACGTCGATCAACAAAATATTGTCCAAATTTTCACAAACAATATATATTAATAGTATATTACAGAAGGTATAGTTAAATTTGAGCCATTCGCAAAATGTCGGCTCGGTTTCACTTTTAATGTAAAATCGTTCCAGGTTCTATAAAGCTTCAGCTTTTGTAAAGGTATAGTAGCTTAATTATACTGCGATGGCAATAATACAAAAGTGGCAAAATTTCCCCAATATTTAACACAACAACAGTAATGTATATTACATAAGGGTATAGATGTGTATTTATGTTCAAACAGTGTAAATGTATGTTTATACATAATGCATGTATTTTGCCATGCCACATGAATTACTATTCGTTTGTGCCCTGTTTCCATGGAGCGAGCGTTCAAAGGAAAGCAATTATTAAACTTTTGAACTGGTTTCATCATTAGTACACAAAGCTTCAGTATTAGTATATGCAGGTTCTCAAACTTCAAAATCAAAGTCGAGGAATAGCCGCCTGAAATCCTTAAATCTAATCTTTATTATAGTTTCAAAGCATATAGCGCAAGGGTGAGTAAGTTTTAGACTATAATTCCTAAATCTAAGTCGTGGTACAGATGCCCCACGTAAACACATTGAGCTATACTCTGGATCTAATATTCAAACCATGAAGCAAAGCCATATATTTCATGCCTGATCCTTTACTTTATAAATTACTCCGCATTTCGAGTAGCGTTTAATTAACTGTGGCCGGCTCGCGAATTCGAAGCCGATCAGTTTGCTCTCTACGACTGAGCTACGACAACGCTCGGATCATTAAGGCTTCTCACAACGCGAGTGAGCAACAATATATACGCAGTCAAACGCACGCTACGCAACGAACTGAGTTAATGTACTACACTGCTTTGTGTTAAGTTGCAAGAGAGCAACTACATGCGGCAAAGGATTAACATTTTGGTCGAACAAATAACGAACTTACATCAGTCTTTTTCTTATAATAATCGACATAATGCAAATCGCGTGCAAGACCAAAATCTGCAATTTTCATCGTCATTTGTGCGGTAACAAGAATATTTCTTGCTGCCAGGTCACGATGGATAAACGATTTCGCTTCCAAGCATGCCATTCCGCGAGCGATTTGATATGCAAAACTAACCAAATCACGCTGAGTCAACGTCTAAAAATATCGAATAGTGAAAATGAAGAGCTTGAAATCAAAATTTTGTTTTTTTAACAGATAGTGGACAAATTTTTGTTGCAAGTAAGAATATTTATTATAAGCAGCAGAGCTATTAGAACGTCGCTAATAGTACAATACACTACACCCGAAGTAGAATGGTTCAGGTGCATTATGTAACGTCTGCATATCGATATGTACCACTAGTCGCAGCACGAGTCTTGGTCAGTTGATTATTTATATACCAGTGTGTTGAAGAATGCTATTGCTTGCACATGTGAAGACACATTTTTATGCACAAGTGAGCCTTAATAATTAAAATCGATACACTTGTCACAATGTAATACAGGTCTGTAACCCAGCTAAATCGTATTATACCTCATTCACATGTAATTATATGATTTATTGACAGCCCGGTATGGTAACCCAGCTAAATCGTATTATACATCATTCACAAGTAATTATAAGATTTATTGACAGCCTGGTACGGTAGCCCAGCTAAATCGTATTATACCTCATTCACAAGTAATTATATGATTTATTGACAGCCCGGTATGGTAACCCAGCTAAATCGTATTATACATCATTCACAAGTAATTATATGATTTATTGACAGCCTGGTACGGTAGCCCAGCTAAATTGTATTATACCTTATTCACAAGTAATTATATGATTTATTGACAGCCTGGTACGGTAGCCCAGCTAAATCATATTATACATCATTCACAAGTAATTATATGATTTATTGACAGCCCGGTATGGTAACCCAGCTAAATCGTATTATACGTCATTCACCAGTAATTATATGATTTATTGACAACCCGGTATGGTAACCCAGCTAAATCGTATTATACCTCATTCACAAGTAATTATATGATTTATTGACAGCCCGGTATGGTAACCCAGCTAAATCGTATTATACGTCATTCACCAGTAATTATATGATTTATTGACAACCCGGTATGGTAACCCAGCTAAGTCGTATTATACGTCCTTCACAAGTAATTATATGATTTATTGACAGCCTGGTACGGTAGCCCAGCTAAATTGTATTATACCTCATTCACAAGTAATTATAAGATTTATTGACAGCCTGGTACGGTAGCCCAGCTAAATCGTATTATACCTCATTCACATGTAATTATATGATTTATTGACAGCCTGGTACGGTAGCCCAGCTAAATCGTATAATACCTCATTCACAAGTAATTACATGATTTATTGACAGCCCGGTATGGTAACCCAGCTAAATCGTATTATACGTCATTCACAAGTAATTATAAGATTTATTGACAGCCTGGTACGGTAGCCCAGCTAAATTGTATTATACCTCATTCACAAGTAATTATAAGATTTATTGACAGCCTGGTACGGTAGCCCAGCTAAATCGTATTATACCTCATTCACATGTAATTATATGATTTATTGACAGCCTGGAACGGTAGCCCAGCTAAATCATATTATACATCATTCACAAGTAATTATATGATTTATTGACAGCCCGGTATGGTAACCCAGCTAAATCGTATTATACGTCATTCACCAGTAATTATATGATTTATTGACAGCCTGGTACGTTAGCCCAGCTAAATTGTATTATACATCATTCACAAATAATTATAAGATTTATTGACAGCCCGGTATGGTAACCCAGCTAAATCGTATTATACCTCATTCACATGTAATTATATGATTTATTGACAGCCCGGTTTGGTAACCCAGCTAAATCGTATTATACATCCTTCACAAGTAATTATATGATTTATTGACAGCCTGGTACGGTAGCCCAGCTAAATCGTATTATACCTCATTCACAAGTAATTATATGATTTATTGACAGCCCGGTATGGTAACCCAGCTAAATCGTATTATACATCATTCACAAGTAATTATATGATTTATTGACAGCCTGGTACGGTAGCGCAGCTAAATTGTATTATACCTTATTCACAAGTAATTATATGATTTATTGACAGCCTGGTACGGTAGCCCAGCTAAATCGTATTATACATCATTCACAAGTAATTATATGATTTATTGACAGCCCGGTATGGTAATCCAGCTAAATCGTATTATACATCATTCACAAGTAATTATATGATTTATTGACAGCCCGGTATGGTAACCCAGCTAAATCGTATTATACGTCATTCACCAGTAATTATATGATTTATTGTCAGCCCGGTATGGTAACCCAGCTAAATCGTATTATACATCATTCACAAGTAATTATATGATTTATTGACAGCCTGGTACGGTAGCCCAGCTAAATTGTATTATACCTCATTCACAAGTAATTATAAGATTTATTGACAGCCTGGTACGGTAGCCCAGCTAAATCGTATTATACCTCATTCACATGTAATTATATGATTTATTGACAGCCTGGTACGGTAGCCCAGCTAAATCGTATAATACCTCATTCACAAGTAATTACATGATTTATTGACAGCCCGGTATGGTAACCCAGCTAAATCGTATTATACGTCATTCACCAGTAATCATATGATTTATTGACAGCCCGGTATGGCAACCCAGCTAAATCGTATTATACATCATTCAAAAGTAATTATAAGATTTATTGTCAGCCTGGTACGGTAGCCCAGCTAAATCGTATTATACATCATTCACAAGTAATTATATAATTTATTGACAGCCCAGTATGAATCGAGTAAGTTTGGACTTCCACGTTTCGCGAAATGTTTAATGTAATGTGATTTATGCTTTCATCTAGTAAATCGTAAGAATTGTAACAAAATTTTAAAACGTCTTTGAAGGACGACCATATATCGTTAAGATTCCTCGCACATAAAGATTTTTTCGGAAATCGTATGGTGCCAGGTGAAAAATCGAACAAATCATAGATGCGCAAGAGATTCGTCGGTATAGCAGTGGTAGATGGTTCCGACGGTGAGATTGGCGGGGGAGGTAAAATTACTAAAAGTTTAGGAAAGATTTTTACCATTTTATAATTTTCATCATTTTTGATAAAATATTGACTAGTTTTCCCATATTTTTGCTAATTTTCACCAAATTTATTAAAAGGTTCCGCAGTTTTTCTCAGTTTGTGCTAGTTTTTAACAAATTGGCTAAATAATATAACTAACTTTAAGCCAAACTTCCCAGAATCTTGGGAGGGGGTCGGAGCTTTTGAAGGTAGGTAAAACCACTACCCATCCCATCTCAGCCCCCCATCCACGCCTATGTTATACATCCATTCTATAGGTGTTAGAAAATTAAACTGTGTCATAAATTAACATTATGACATTGCTTTGGTGCATAACGAACATAAATTGCAGTGAAAAATAAATCTGTTAGAATATTGTCAGTAAAGCGGAAATTTGTACATAAAATTACAGGCTGTCCTGAGCTATGTCACCGCGGAATATTTCTTTAACTTACTTATGTAACTATTTTTTATCCCCAAATTTGCTTGCATTAATTCTTTGGCGCTTTTATCTTATGATTTTGTACTCCTAATAAGATGACGAAATTATTCCATAGCGTTTGTTTCGTGGTATTCGGATAAATGTGCAACGCTAATTTTTTCTTAAGGTTTGGGGGAATTTAATTCATATCACAAAGAGTTGATAATATTTTACAATGTTACCCGCTTAAAATCTGGCAAGGGACAAATTACCTCCCTTTGAAATCAAGGGGGATCAAATTGCATTTCCTGAAAAGTATTATACTCTTCAGTGAAAAATTGTCAGCTCTTAATATCATACAGCTGCATTATAAAATTATTATCTTTTAGATTGCAAGTTTGCGACAACCCTACATTTATCTCATTTAAATTTCAAAAACAAATTAATATTTTAAAATATGTGGCATAGTTGGAAAAGTGCAACTTGGATCGCTTCGTATGTAATACTAGATGTTGCGCTGACACAGTTGGGCTAGTAGCATTATTCTAATTTTACTAGGTAATAAATTCTTTAATGCTTTTATCCGAACACTCGGCAACGAAACTATTGGGCAGTAATAATGGTGTCACCATGCATCATGAACCTAACGTAATGATTATTCACTGTGACGATATAAGCTAACACTGATCGGTTTTTACTGTAATAACAAAATTGGTCTTTTAGACTATAAACTTCCGAAAATAGTTAATTTTGAAGAAATACAGTTAATTTTGGTACCACTGGATTCAGTTCGTCGAAACGGTAAAAATCACTACTAGAATCATATTTTGACAAAATGTTTTTTGATTTTTATATACCATTCGATGAGATTAGTCGAATGGTATCAAAATCAGCAGAATTCTAGGGTTAACACAGACTAGAGAAGCGTTAAAATTTTATTTAAATAGTTTAGCTGCAGAACCCACGAGTGAATTGAACTGATTTTGACCACATTCAACTCAGCTTATCTATTAAAACATACATCTTCTACAATTAGATTTACTTATAATCTAGGCCCAAACGATAATCGCAAAAGTGCCTGATATTAGCCTCTGAACTATGGCATTGCTTGTCACCTGTTCCCGGACAGGCAGAGATATATAAATGCTTTTATAGTTGAAGATGCGTAGATTTAAACGCACCCGATAGAAAAAAAAATTTAGCCAAGTACCTCGATCGGTAGCCGAATTATTAGAGTTGCAACAAAATTTTAAGAATTACATAGCTATACAAGAAAATATTGTAAGAAACTAGCTATTTGATGTTTTTTAATGCTAATTTTTATTTTCTATTTAAAATTAAAAATTCTATAAAAATTAAAAATGCTAATTTTTGTTTTCTATTTCAGACATTTAATGGTGTACCTTATTCCGTATAGTACCTATCAGAATCTATGCATGGTTCCTTAGTGACGCCTGTCATTGCCTACAACAGGACATAGTATGCTAGTAAGTTCATTTTTGCGTTCAGAAGTTACATGGTTGAAACTTGCATTTTTCGGAATTAATGTCTATTACCTAGGGTAATCCCAAATGTATTTATACCTAATGCTAACCAAAATGTTCATGACAACATAGAAATCTACAACGATTACATCATATCTTTAATATGTCAAATGCTACTAATTCAATGCCATAAAAAGGCGGGACCACAGGCGGCCTAGGTTCCTCCAAATCGCGGCTCAACGTAGTGGAATCTCTTAGGTAAAGTTAGGCACAACGGTTATTAGTAATTACCACGCTGATCCCAATTACCAAAGTCTCATCACAAACATTGGCTCACGCTAGGCCTACTCTAAAAAAATAATAATAAGGTAATTTAATTAAATAATTTTAAAATTTCTTACACTAGTCATCTTAATTAGCCGTTGCTTTCGAATTTCGTTCGGCTCTTCGTATCCGAATGAGTCTTCCGATTGGCTTTGTTGTCGCCGTGAGTCTACAACACCGGCGCCTCCTTCACTAGCAGCACTAAATTTACTCGACGTATCAGCAGGTAAACGATGAGCGCGAAGAAAATCTCGTAGATTACCGTTTTCGCACATCTCGACCATGACGTACAGTGGCCCTAATGAACGAAACAATGACTTTAAAAAACAGAATCATTGGTCATAGTTTTAAAGCTGTTAAGTTCTATTAAATATAGTTCGTTCAATAATTTGAAGCACTGTAAGATTCAATGTAACAAACTTCAGTAGCTAAATATTCTAGGCCTCACATCACAGAAAGCAAAAACATTATCATTTAGTATATACATAATGCAGAATTAGAGTTTACCTAACATTGTTGTAAACAAGTTTATTGCTGGACAGAAAATGTCTTCACTATAGCCAATTGTAGTTTTAAGCAAATTTTTGTCAGTTTTAGAATTGTTTGTTTCAAATTACAGTTTTATGCCTGCGTTTTACGTAGTCTTCATTTCATTGACACTTCTGACAAATCATTTTCATAATCACCTCAGGCACGAATAAACCCTGGAACGCTATGCAAAGTAAGTATTATTACTTCTAAGAAAATATTAAATTAGAATGCATTAATGCATACGCTAGATTTTTCAAATGGCTATAGTATGCATACTGGCAAATTATGTTTGGTATTTTTATCGAAAGTAACAATTTTATCAGGAGTCCGATTACTAAAATATTTCAAACTCCATAGTCGAAAACTCCAATATTAAGATAGATCAGTTTTCACAATTTGTGTTATTGAAAAATCAAAAATATCTATATTGTGGGTAGTTTATACTGAGTAATGTGGCAAAATCCACAAAACACATCTTCATTTTTGGAATCAAAATACTGCTAGAATTGACCTGAATCATATGAAAATTTGGCGCTGTTTTCAAAAACCAAATTCGACACTTTCTTATTTTACAGCAAAAACTTGCGAGCTCGATGTGAAAATACTGAAAGAGTATCCACTTAGCAATTTAAATAACGACACGGTCTAAGCATCACGTCCATTTTTAATACGTTGCTAATGTTATTTATGTAGTTAATATTGCAAATCAAATGGTGAGCTCGCGTTTATAAAAAATAACTAACCTCCTTGGGTACAGCATCCGATTAAGCTGATAATATTTGGATGCGGACCGACAAATTTAGCAAACGTTTTCATAAGTTCCATTTCCGATACTAAATCGGACAGTTCACGATCGGTTGCGTCATTTTTCAACATTTTCACAGCCACATCTTGTGTCGATGTCACTTCTTGTTGTTGATCATCGTCAACCGACAATGACTTTGACGTAAGTTCAGCACGCCATACCTGGCCAAATGCACCAGAGCCCAGGATGCGTTTTAGTTTCACTCTGAAAATGTACGACGCACTAATCAGGCCCGACCCAGAGTTAGTAAGCTTCTGTTGGGGTGTAGCAATTTCAAGGCAGTGGGGCGAGCTCAATTTTGGCTATATACGAATAGAAAAATTACCGTGACGGTTTTTCTCCAAAACGGGAATAGAGTTAGACAATTCTATAACAACGGAAGTGGGCCTAGTATAATAGAAGCGCCTAGGTCGGCAAAATCTCAACTATGGTAAAAATTGTTGGACTATAATGATAATTGAAAAACGGGCAGTAAAAAAGAAGAACATGAAACAAAACCAAAAACAGAATCCTGGGGGCTAGCTATGCAATAAAACGCCATTATGCTAGTCGCCACAATATTATAATGCAGAAACCAGCAGAAATTAGTTTGAACCGTCGGAGTCGAGTCTTCAGCTTAAACATATAGTCGAAAGTAGTAAATGGCCCAACTACGTGACTATATCTTTGCGGCAAAATAGTATAATGGTTTACGCTTGTTTTGTGTAAGGCTGTGAATTTGGTTCAAAAATTGCGTATTTTTCTCCAGTTTAGTGCACTATATGCGCAACGGTAGTTGGGAATACTTAAAGTAAAGCTACGGCAGAATTATTAAAATGTTGCACGTAACAAATATATTTTTGAAGATCAAATGTCAGCATACAAAGCTACTCACAAAAACAACAGTGTAACTTTAGCATCATAATTTTCAAATTTTTATATATACTGTTATTTTACACATTCAGTTTTGTTTGCAGCACCGTTTTGTGTTATAAGGCATTAGCAAAGTGTCTTCTATGGAACGATGCATTATAATAAATTACACTAAGACTCAGGGTGTATAGCATTTGTACAAATTTGATTTCTATTCATGTTAAGATATCTGCCAGCAGATCAGATGACCAGGGCATGCTACATAGGGACCGCTATACTGTGAATTTTAAAATCCACCGTACCAGAATAAGATTTCGGAGATGTGAATTTTACCAAGGCTATAGAAATATGTATTCAAAATCTCTAAGAGGCTTCTTCTGACCCTTAACGCAGGCCCTGCAGATCAGCATATCAAGTAAAAATTACATTTTTATGTATCAATAAAAAAACGTCACCAACAACAAATACCTTCAATATATATTAATAACTGTCCTACATCAAAAATTATATTAAAGTAATTATAGAACTAAACTTATAAATTTCCATAGCAGGTACGTTTTAGTCGATGCCGTGCTGGCTTACCACAAAATTTAGAAGACCATTGTTGCTGTTAAATTTACACAAAAATTATTTTATTTCCACATATTTTTACAGAAATATATAAAATCCAAACGATTCATTCAACATTTTGAAGCTTGCAAAATGTTATTACTATTTACATTTCATGTCTGCATCATAAATGCTTAATTATCATAAAACTATAGTTAAGCCGCCCCAAAACCAAGTAAATCATCAACATACAATTCGCGGTCGATTTCCCATTTCTCATCGAGCGGTAGTTCGTATTCTGATACGGCAGAAAGTGTCGATGTTAATCTGCTACGGTCGGCTGACGATGGTGTTATAGTAATACGTGGAAGTGAGCCAGTAAGAGATTCCTGTAAATGAAACGGAAATATTTATCTCAATTTGTAAACAACACACTTCTTCGCTTTCAACAACTTCGCAAAAGTTTCCACTGAATGGTCGCGATGTACGGGGAGGCCGTTGAATCATAGAACAACTACGTCATGTTAGTCAAGCAAATTTCTGGCACATCAGTGCCGTAGCCAGTGAGTGCCAGAGGGACGACACGTACCCATCAGTTTGTCTTGCGGTGTACGTTTGATCGTATATTATTGCTCGCTCGCTGTGCAAGGTTACTTAAGAAACCCAGCAACAGATCTCAAATAGCGTAGTGGCTAGCATACGAGGCTCGGAACAAAACAATCCAGGTTAAATTCTACGGCAAAAGTTCAATAAGGACCGTACAAAGTATGTAGTTATGAATTGACAAAAGAAATGGTTAATGAAAATTTAGAATAAACGAAAAATATCCCAAACCGTAATCGGTTCTAAACTAAAACTAACCTCACGAATAATGTTGACTTTCTTGATAATCTGTGGAAAATACATTGGTTCAATTTGAGGCATATTGTTTTTGTTAAATATCAGTTTGTTTCGTTCACGACGTCTAAAATCAACACAAAAAATTAAATGGTGATTTAATCGGTTGCGCTAAGTTTCTGTTGGCAGTATATAATAAATTACTTATTCCTCCGTGGTATACAATATTTTGATCTAAAATGAAAACATGTACTGTAATGTAGGCTAAGTAGTAACAATTAAAGTTTTCTATTCAAATCATAAATAAAACTAACATATCGCAATCAATGTGGTATGCAAATTTTATTACTATTCCAATAGTTTAATTTAGTGATATTTTAAAATTAATGTTAAATAGCTAGGCCTGATCAAACCGCAGCAATGGATCTCTCTTTATCAATGTCGTTTTCCATTGTTCACGGTGCCACCACTGACTGCAGCGTACATAGAATTTCGACGGACAAAAACAGGGTATGCTTATATAAGTTGTTTATTTTTGTTGCCTCTCATATCACAGCGCATCGTGGTGACGTTTTCTGCACAGGACTTGTTTCAATTTCCTCTTTGTTACATTTGCTGCGCAACCGTGGTTATAATTTATTTGAAGAGCGTATTATTCAATTTATTAAGGTCAGAGCGTCCAAAGTGAAACCATTACTTTCTTCTGTTTTGGCATCGGTTCATTTAAACATGAATAGTTGTCTAAGGTCTGTTAATTTAGGGGTAGACTAGCTCAGCTAGTGGTGGGTCGGGGGAGGGGGCTGTGCCGTAGCTGGGAAGGGAGAGAGAAGGACAGAGGGAATAAATTTTTGATATTTTCAGCAACTCATAATTTTTCCGAATTTCGCTAGCATTTTCCCCAATTGTATCCTATTTTTGCTAAATCCTCCATCAATTTTGATGATTTGCACCAATTTATGCCAAATGTTCTCCAATTTTTGTCAATATCGCCTCAAAATTTTTCGCGCGCCTTTGGCACTCAGAGGGAGGGGTAGCTTTGGATAATGGGAGTTCGACCCTTGGAAGGGGAAACGTGCGCCCTCTATCGATACCTATGATCTATATATACAATGCGTAGTTTGAGAAAATAATATAATTATAATGTTCTCAATTATGAATGGCATCTAAATGGTATCTCTGTTTACCAATGGTATAAATTAACATTTAACAGATACTTACTTCAAATATACTAAAGCCGCTACAATTACAATTCCAAGTGCGGCTAACGCAAACGATGCTCCAATGTATACGCCATTGTGAGATTGATAATTGTTATATATTTCGACGGCAGCAACTGAGATATTCAGTGCTGAAAACCAAAATATTTAAACTAGTTAATACCATTAGTACCAGTTTGTTTTTTATAGAAAATATTTAATTTAAGAAGAATCCTATATTCCAATCTTTTAGAGTTACAAATGAGTGTTGTATTTTTTCTGGACTCAGACTCGACGTTAATAAGCGTTTCTTGTGTTTTTCAAACTTTCAGGGTAACAAACCATTGGTGTTCGTATTCTTCTATGCAATTATGTCCATATTTTCATGCAAAAACATTTTTTTACTTTCTGGGATGTTAAATTTCAAGCTATAAAGTTGGATTTTTAAAATATATTTTTAATTTCAAATTTCAGACTTCTTTCTAAACTCCGCTTGACCACTATATTGGAGGCACGGAATGACATCAACTTTGTAGCTCATACTTTGAGTGTTCGACATTTAATACTTGATTTATGTTGACTCTTTGTAGTAAATATAAAGAGTATGGCAATTAAAAGTTACATAGTTTAAAGATCGAAACTTCGAGCTTCAGTTGTATAACGAACACATGTCTAAGAAAAGCTGAGCAAATTATTTTTACTTAAGGAAATCTAACTATTAACTATTTTTGGGTTTTTCTTTTAGACCTATATGCCCAAATAGGCCAATTTTGTAGATATAGCCTTGATCGTAGTACTATTCGACTCAGCTCGGCGAGTTGGTTTCTTAAATATCCATTTCAATAACTTTTATGGCAAATTATTTTTCGATTTTTTGGTTCCCAATGTTCCCTCATGGTACCAAAAACTTTCACGAAAATTTTTCCTGATAAATGTATAATTTTACAAACCGTCATTGAAACCGTTTTGACAAATCGTCGCAATTGGTTCATGGGTTAAGGACTTAAGCTTGGAATAAGGCTTAGAGCTAGGATTTCACCTGAATGGCAATAATTCCTTAACTCATGAGGCCATTGCGCTGATTTTACCGCTATTAGAAGATGGCCGTAAATACGGTTGGAATATTCGAAAATTTTGGGTACCAAGGGAACCAAAAAACCCAAAAAATATTTTGTCATAAATGTTGCCTACATTGCGAAATCAGAGTTGTAAATTATCGGTATTTTATATATTATGGAGAGGTACCAAAACTATCAATGTATCTTCAAAATAGACTAATTTTGGCCACGCAGCTACAGGAAAACGCCCATATTTTTCACTTATCGTAGGGCTAGCTCACCGGCATGGATAAGCAGCGACCATACATTTGCAAGCCATATGTTGGTTGGTTTTCTTGCTATTATGCGTGAATATATTAACACAAACGCAAAAACTATCAAAAGAAACATGACAATACCGACTGGAAAGCTAAAAATATCAAATACAACAGATGTATGAAAATTTATGTGACGGAATCTATATATCACGCTCCGCTGCTGGAAACAATGTGGGTTTGCACGGTGAGCAGCGACCATACATTTGCAAGCCATATGTTGGTTGGTTTTCTTGCTATTATGCGTGAATATATTAACACAAACGCAAAAACTATCAAAAGAAACATGACAATACCGACTGGAAAGCTAAAAATATAAAATACAACAGATGTGTGAAAATTTATGTGACGGAATCTATATATCACGCTCCGCTGCTGGAAACAATGTGGGTTTGCACGGTGAGCCGTGTACTTATGTCAGACGTATAATTAGGAATTAGAAACGTCAAACTATGAGTACGCTACGCAAAAAGCTTGCATCCTAAATTTTTCAGATAAAACATTAAATTCATATTTCCACAATTTGACAGTTTTCGCTATAGCAGAATTTGATCGTTTTCCTACCATGAGATATAGATTCTGGTTGATTCAAGGTTTTGATTGCTTAGAGCCATTTACTAATTAATTGTATGTAAAATCGAAGTTTATAATATAACCGGTTCGATTTAAGTTTTCCAGCTCTGTGTCGATTCTAATATTTGCAAAACAAAATGCAACTTACACTTAACAACCTTTAAATAGCCAGCCTGATAAGCGTGCCCGAGTGAATTTCCAGCGATACACACGTACCATCCCTCGTTATCGTATGTAACGTTGCTGATTACGATATGTGTCGGACGTTTCATTTCAACATTATCAAACATACTCTAGAAATTAAATAATACTACCGTTTGATCAAAATGTTAACTGACATCACAATAGAATCAATACAATTTGTTTTTAACTGCAGTTTTTGGTCAGAGTGTCATGTAGCTTCTTTTGATTAACTCATCTAAACTTAGTTTGTCTGAAAGCAATTACTGCCGAACGGCCACAGCCAAGCTGAGGGGCGTCAGCTATATGATATACTAAGTCCTAATCCTGAACATAAGCCAAGGTACTTGTGTGAAGCATATACTAACCCTAAGCCTAAAAGCCGGGGGCTGTCCCCCGCCACCGAACACCCAAACTAAGCTGTTATTTTTAGGATATAACGTTATGCCCCTTAGCTTAACTTGAAAGTGTGAAAAGTAACACAATATTAGAATGACTTGTACAAGGATGCCTTTCTAAGTGTTCTATAACGAAGATTCAGCAAAGTTTCCAACAACAATAGTATATACTTACCGGACCAGCCTGCCTTGTGGCGTAGGTGCCGTTAAGCATACCTTACACAACAATGTCCCTCAGCGCTAAGACCACATGCGAACGATTTTCACAAAAACCTGATCAAGACACAGCAAAAAGAGAATATTAACTATGATCTAGCTTATTCCGACTAATCTCTGAATTTCGTCTAAATTAAAAACATTGCTGAGCGATCAAAAATCTATAATCTAAAGGTAGGAAAATCTATTAATCTGAATATATAGGTTAAGTTTCATTACCGTTGTGTGCACCAAAGGTAATAGCAGACAAAAAGTCGGTTTGACCCATCTAATTTTTTAATTTAATGATGGGTACATCAACATGTTGTTCCAAGCTATAAACAAGGGTACCCGTCACCTAGGAATCATTAGCGTATTGTGACACATACTACTCCAAGCAAGATACGCCATAAAGGACACATGGGCGAGGTCCCAGAGGAAAAGCTGGTACGACGATGGGAGGAGGAGGCCGTCGCCAATGGGGGACAGTGGGCGGGACCGAGGGGGAGGTCGTCAGGGGGAAAGATTATTAAAATTATTGGACCTCAAAGTTTTAACTTTTTGGGACTCGTTTGACCAATTTTCTCCTACCTATTGCCCTTATTCTCCTAATTGCGCCAAATTATTGCTAATGTTGCCGGAGCCTTTTTGCGCGCCTTCGGTGGTAGGCTTTGGGTGGGGCAGTGCGGAGCCCCAGGGGGGTCAGCGAGGCCTCGAGGGGAGCCTCAAGGGGGATAATTCTCCTGTCTCCCCCTGTGAGCATGCATGACCATAAAATGTTCTAAATTAGAAACCGGCAAATGTTAATTTCTATACTAAGTAGATCATCCTGTTTTTTTGTAACTGCACAAACGCATAGCTTTATAAGAACAACGACCATAGCTCATGAACGGATGGTCGAATATGTCTTACTTTTTCACCATATAGTGCGCACATAATGTTAAAAGCATTTTTCTGTATGACTACATTTTAAATATGTCTACTTTTCCGCGAGTAAGAGTTAACTCAAAGTGTTATACCAAAATTAATCTCATGTATATTTCATTGTTGTAATTTAATTGGAATATGTGGCTGGTTCTATTAGGATCAATTTTTTCGTATACATTTCGGCATGTGGGTTTTGTTTCATACGGATACTGTCGTGTTCATTCTGATATTCCGATATGACATCAACATAGGAGATGAAAATATTATCCGGCCTAAAATCGCAAAAATGTTGATGTTATCGTCGTATTTTTGCAAAGCATACTCCGAGTTGTCTTAAGGTGCAACAATGGATGATTGATGTGCACTAATTGAGTTTATTTTAGTTACTTGTTTCTTAGAACCTAACTATTATACATGATTTAATCTGGTTAGCCCATATGTAAAAACAATAGCGTTAAACCCAACGGTCTCAGCGTAGCATCTAATTAAATGATAATCGTGTATCTGTTAACGAATCTGTTTGGTATTTTGTTTTAAATGTCACGTGGCAATATATAATGAGTACATTTCTGTAATTAATTCTTGTCTGAATTAGCAGCTTCAGGATTTTAATTTAGAAGACTGAAGTGATTTTCAATTCAAACAAATGTGTTTTTCTAACGAATTGAAATTGTCATAAAATAGACTTCACGTCAGACCGGCAAGCAAAAAATATTAAGACTTCGATAAATTGATAAACGATAACTGAATAATATCTTTATATGTATAGTGATCTTGTAAGTTTGCACGATCCACAACATGACTTACCATGCAAGACTACTGGAATAAATTATGAACAACTTTGCAAGTCTAAAACAGTCTCCGAGCTGTATAAGAATGAGTTCCCGAACTATACAAATTTTTATTAAAAAATTAATGTATTTTAAAAATCTAATCTAAAATTTCACAATATTATTGTTTTACTTAAGCAGAATTACTTATGAATTTATTAAACCGTTCAACCATTTCTTAATAATTTTACTTATGAACAAACGTCAGTGTTTTATCCTATAGAAAAATTACATTAATTATATCACTTAGTGAGTATGATATATACAGTAGAGTGTGCTTACGATAAAATTGCTTGTAACAGATCAAAAATTCGCTACAAAAGTATGCAAATGAAAATTTACTAACAAATGTCAAAAATAGAGCACAGGTGTAATCTTACCGTGACTGGAACGGTTGTATTCTCGTCAATGACATAGTCCCATTCCATATGTGGATGTAGATCCGATATAATCGAGCATTGAAACTCTGCGATTCCACCGATAGCAGCGGTAACATTGCGCGGAAGATCCGGATGCAGGATTGGTCTTGACTTGATTCGTTCTGGTAAAGAAAAATTATCCGAAATGTTAAATGACGAAACAGAAATTATGAGCGCATATTACTAAACTACAATATATATTCTAAACTACACAGCGATAGACCGGTTTCGTTAGGTCGACGGGTGGTTATTTCGGTAATTTGCAATATGCTTGTAGAATAAGTGATCTGATAGCGAAATTATACTTCAAAAAATATACAGAAAATATGAAAGTCATACGAAAAATATATGCGAATAAAAATCAGAAATGAAAACGTCGGAAATACAGAAAATGTAGGAGTGTTATCAAATATGTGTTATTGCCCAAATTATTTTGTACGTCTGAAGAAAAACCCATAATAAATATACATTTGAACATGAGCAACTATGAACTAATTCAATTTTTTGCTAACACGTTCCAAAACGCCAATTTCCTTTTTATCCTGTTATACTATGCGACATCTCTCTGGTTTCGACATCTCAACTACAATTAATATTTAAAAACAGTAAAACATTATTTACAACAATGTAAACTAGCTAAAATTAAGCTTAAGATGTGGACCTAAAATTTGGCTCCACCAGGAACATGGAAAACATGCTATTCCACAAGTTTTAAATTAATTTTTTTAACTTAGTACTCCAAGAAACTCTGGGGGGTTTGAGATTGTGGTGTACCAACATGGGTGAGATGTAATTTAGTGGTCCATGAACATAGGTGAGGTGTAAATTTGATGGCTCACGAACATAAATGCGCTGTAAATTTAGCGTCCAAGAACCTGAGTGGGTATAAATCGGGGGTCCAAAAACCCGGGTGGGTCCAAACTTGGTTGTCAACAGACATGGTTGGGATAGTTATGTTTATGATCCACATCGTGAGTCATAGATCTGGGAGAGCTCCGGGCGAAAACGAACGCGACGTATCGAGGACTATAATATTTGAAATCTACAGAGTGTCACACATCAGTAGAGTCGACCATCATCGACTCGTGATAAAATTAACAGACGTTTTAGAGCATCAAACGTACCGACAACTTCAAGGGTACGATTTCGTGTGATCTTGCCGTGTTCGTTTTGTACCTCACACCGATATATTCCGTTATCAGATACAACTGCCTCGTCCATAGTTAGTTTGTATTGCGAGATTTGATACTATAACAGTGTAATATTTTGGGATGAATCAGCATTATATTAATAGGATTTTGTAAAGTCCTTAAAGTTAAGCACAAAATTATATTTAAATATATTTATGACATTAGTGCACGCCCAACCGAAAACACTTTTATTAATTTCAGGGAAAGATTCTCGTGTTTCATTTTGCCATAGATATTACTTCCGCATTTTCTTACCAAGCGCTTTATATATTTCCATTATCAGTAATTGCTTCCGACTGTGTCAGTGTAATTCTAAGCATGTGTAGATGAATTTTATACTTTTATTTGTTTTATATGCCACTTCCGAAAACCACATATACATTTATCAACAGTTGACCTGAGTAAAGATGAAATTGAAACAATAAGTTTTGAACACACCGTTTAAATTTATACATCAAAATGTAAATTTTTTTGTTTTGTAGCTTACAGAAATATTGCCCAAGAATGCCAAGATAGTTTTGTTGTACCCACATATGAAATATAATATGCGGCTGGCGGTAATATGATATTGAAATAAACATGATTTACTGCTTTCCGACAGGGTGCTGAAAAATGAAGTGTTAGCACTAAACCAAACGTACATGTTGTAAGTACATCCCTATACAAAATCAAGAATTGAAGCTAAATTTTGTCATGTAAATTGAGTTCACTTCAGGTTGAACACGGGTAAAAAATTGAGCAGACATTGATAATCGTTAATACGCAATGATTATCTTTAGAATATTCAGGTGTGTGGTTACATCATCAGACAAGAAGCTAAGCGGGATAACTATTGATAGGGTTTGGCCTACAAAATGAATGGCTGAATTAAATAAGACACCACGGAAAGCTTCTTACGGTCTTAAAAACAGAGTGTCTCTTTTGTTTCGAAAATTTCTGAGAAACACCCACGCATCGGCTGCTGATGATACATTTCATTGCTAAACTTATCAGATTGATAGCTTTAACATTATAACTCTATTGGAAACATTATTTATTCATGGATTTCTTATGTATGGGTCTTCTATGCATATTTCAAAAATATCTTAATATACCTACGCGGTGTACGTGCATCTACAATATTCTTCGGCTACCGCTGAACTGCTTTAGACGTACCGTTTTGTGAATTCCTCGTGCTGAATTGTGTCGTATCGGAATTCCGTTTTTGAACCACTTAACTGATGGCATCGGCTCGGCAACTGCGTGACAACTCAGCGTGACTTGTGTACCAGCCGGCACTGCAAGAAACGGAGCGCCTTGTTCGCCGATGAATGCAGGGGCACCTGAAATTAGAGTTGAAGCAGTAGCGTGCCTATGGCACACCCCCCTCTAAAACAGGCATCGTGAAAAAGCATGCAATTGCATTGTTTATATATTTTTATTGAAAGAATAAGTCAATTTTTATATCAAGATAAAACTGGGCTTAAAGCGGTAAACATAAGAAAAATTCCCGCCAAACTGAAGGATGGTGTAATCTTTGGCACTTGGCTTTCATTTTGTAAATTTAACAAATTTACCAAATCACGCCTTTTGTAACACGAATTTTCGACTTGAAAGAGGCTTTTAAAAATAAATTATGAACTGTACCACATAAAACTTGCTTGCTCAGCTAATAATAATGCTATAAAATACATAGTGAATGTTCAAATAGTGAATCATACAAAATTAATCAATGCTTACGGGGAAAATTTAGCTTAATCTGTTTCAAAAAATCGTCACGATACACGTCCGGATATATCGATGCTAGTTTCATTTTATTTGCAATAGCACTTTTAACCGGATCCGTGTTTGGACGGTCGAAATTCGGCGATCCAGGACCGCTACTTAGCCCATCAACTGAAATTGGCGCGTCACCGACCATGACCGTATCTTTGATTTCGTTATCTGAAATGAAATATATGAAACAACAACATCAGACTTAACGTGTGAGATATATTTTAGCACATAACATAACTAAATCTCAATAGTAATTATATGTTGAAAAAAAATTATATAAGCTCCCACAATTATTACTTGAATATATAAGTTATTTTATTTCACCGTTGTTGCAAATGGGACAGTCCGAATAAATTGAAACTCTACAGTTATACCAAAGAAACGATAGCCAATGTAACTTTTATGGGCAGAAGAGAAATGAATGATATACCGTTTTTGATATGTTAAGTCTTGCCTTAACCTATGTTTCACAATTTTACAAAACACAGATTAAGCCGCTCTTTGGATCATCCAAGTACCGAGCTAAGCTGTAGTTTTTCCTAAAGCATTAGCGTAACATATAACATACAATCCCTAGAGTTGACATACGCCGAATTTATAAATATGTAAAGACATCTAGTACTAATCGTTCTTATTTGCGTATCAGCCAAACAAAATTCAACATTAGCTAAAATTCAAAATGAGGTATTCTTTGGTTTTTTAATACTTATTTCGATCAAACATACGTACAGTTTCATCCAAAGAGGGTCTCATTATATTCCACTGTACTGATTAAAACCAAGAACAAACATAACGATGCCAAATTTTTGGGATCTTTGGTAGGCATTGCCGTTATCAAAGATGACGTGAATCGCACTATGACCCGGTTAAGGCCACAATGTACAGATGAGTTGTTTTAGTGTAAACCGGTAAACCCGAAATAATTGTATAGGTACATTTTACTTGCTTAGCGTGAGTCATGACGTGCTTATTAATAAATGGTAGTCAATTCTTAAGGTAATTTATGAAATACCTAATTGTTTAATGATGTACGGTGTTGCACAAGCTGTATTCTATATAACAAATGCAGCTTAGTCATAGAATAAACCACAAAAATTTCCATCGCATTATAGATTGTTTCAGATATGTATAGAGTTATTTAACAGGGTTTAGTTACATAGTATTTCAATAAATATTTGTATTAATACAATTTACAATCCTTCAAGTTGTACTCTGTGGCCAAAAGAACTTATAGATAAAACAGCGGGGGCTTTCGGGGGCCTTCGGCTTAGTCAGGGGGAACAGCCGGTCGCCGGAGCAGAGATGTCGGCATGTGGACATTTTAAAGTTCAAAATTTTCTTAATTTTTACCAATTCCTTGCCTCCTGAGCAACTCGCCTTCCACTACCAATTTTTACCAATTTTGCGAAAATTATCACCAAGTTCCCTCAATTTTGCCAAATTTTTCCACGAGCATTCAGCACGTGGTGAGGGATGAAGAAAGGGAGAGGGGGTACGGAGCCGCAAGGACGCACCAGGTTTGCTCCGAGAGGCGGATAGGCGACACCTCGACGGTGGTCCGATCCTCAGGAAGTTAACCCTCTGTGAGCATGTATACACCTGTATTACTTGTTTAGTATAACTATTTAGCAAAATTATGCTAAATGTTAGCTGGCATTAATATTAAGCATCAAATTTTGCTAAAAGTTTGTAATAAGCATAATTATGATTGAAAATAAGGATTATTGCTCTAGATATTTATTAAATATAACGCAATACTAAGTATAACCATTTTTATGATAAGACGGAGTTTTTGGGTGCGGAAAGTAAAAACAAACCAAATATCTGTATTGCTACGCATTATGTTGACATATTAACTCGTTTATATTTTTATACCATTAGATTAGGTATTGCACCCATTAGTACAACTGCCGTAACGTAGCATCTAGTAATATAATTTATAGAAATGCCTGTATATATATATTTTATACCACAGAGAAACTCCGACGAAATTTTTTTTCTATTTTTGAATCGGCACAAATTTGTACTAACTTAAAATTCAATAATCGTATTCACGTAATAACTCATTGACATGATTTGAAACAGAATCCATCATACCACAAGCAAACAGAAAAAGTCTCATTCATACCAAATGAATCATGATTCTTTGACGCTTTATTTTTCGGTTCATTCTTTTTGTAGCCATGGACCCAGTTGAGAAGAAATTTTTCATCTACAAATGCAAATAATTGACACATATCAAAGTTTAAACTTATTATCGCTAGAAATAACTATTTTGTGCTCCACGAATTATACACTTGTATATATAATGTTTAATTAATCAATATGCATTTATAGTTGTCAGACTAATATATGTTACACAAATCTTTCAATAAGATACGTTTTTGCTTTATTTTGTTCCTCGACCATAAATTTCTCCAAACTTTTTCACCTGATATTGTGTATTATTTACGGAGCTACTCATAAATTCGCGTGGTATTATAGCTTGAGTCCTACCTTACGTTTAGGGTTCCACAAAATTTAGAAAGGCTAGAATATGTTAAACATATTTAATACATTTCAATAAAATTTGAACTAAATTAATGTAGGAAGATTCAAGTTAAAAAGTTGATTTCTTTATACCAAACAATGATTTTACAGAATTACTATATAAAGTAAAATATGCCTGTACCATTGTTTTGACATTCTGTTTGAAAACCCACGAAAATTTGTCGTGAGAGAACCAGATTGTGAATGTAATACCGAATGTCGTCACTTTTTGTGTTGATTCCACTTGTTTAAATCGTGCCAGTTTTCATGCTAAACTATTTAATAACTCATCTTATCCCCTTAATGAATCAATCACTTAACATAAATAACTATTTTTCAGTTAACAGCATACTCTTGATGATATGAGAAGGACAACGATATATCAAATTTCTCAAAGATAGAATGGTCGATAACCACCAAAATCTGAGACATATTCGCCTCCCACTACGGTCGTAACTTACATCTTGGAAGTCTTAAGACATTTTAATTTTGCAAACTTGAAATGTATTATGTGACCTCAGTAGATTTGGTCGCCAATATATAATACCAAACAATCCATCGCAAACCACGGATGTCATTAGCAGTAACAATAACTGTTGTTTAATACATGTATCGAGGCCAAATGAATACATTTCATTCATGATCACTGATAACATTAGTTGTAATACTGAGTAAAAACGATTTAGCTAAGCTAGATAAAAATAGTCGTGCTTTAGTCACAACAGCGAGATAAGTCACGTCAGTCAAACCATGCATCACACAACTTCATGCTAATACTTACCATCAAATATGTTTCGGATAATACAAACTTACTTCTAATTTTATCATCTTCAGGCTTGACGTGTCATACAACATACGTTTTCTGTCTGTAACGGACTTGATAGCCTACTTACATTAAAGATAGCGTCGCGCTAATTGATAAATTTTGTGCCAATTTCGTTATTACGACATGAAATTGAGCTGAAATTGACGTCAAGCTGCGATACAGCTAGTCGCTAATGAAACGTTCTTAGTGCGCGCAACACACAGTATGTACTATCATCTTTACTATGAAGACCTCTTCTTAACTCCCAATCAATTTATATATAGTATGTAGGATTTTCTTGTAAATTAACTCTCATTGAGAGAATATATGTACATATAACGAGCTCGTATATATTAATATTTAATACCAAAAATGTATTTGCCTACTTTATTTGCTTATTGTTCTTATGAAACAAGAGCAAATTAGCATTTACAAAAAGTTTGTCCAAAAATAATAATACAATGTGCTATGCTTTCAAATCGAGGTAAATCTACCAAAGATTAAAACATAAAACATTCCTCATTTTAGAACGCTGAAATATTTTTAATCAATTTCAAAATTATATTGATTTTAAGTCCCCACGACGTAATGAATATGTGCAGTATGAATGTACATTATACCATATCGTGATGAAAGATGGAGTTCTGAAAATTCTGTCGACAGTGCTATATAAGAACTATTCGTCTTATATTCCGACAGTTTTTGCACAGTGATATAGCTTGTAGACCCCATATCATTTTGGGGAACATTTATTTCTTCGCATGATTTAAATAAATTTCTTATTTTCATGCAATCGTGGATGAAGCTAAAATTTACTTTTAATTGGCAACCTCATCGCTTTGACTATGACTGCACACAGTAACCACAGAATGCTCATGTAGGCATTGTTAAGATCAAGTTAGTTTTGAAAATTCTGGTATTTAAGTCGTAATAAGAGTACTATGCCAGTTTATAAGATATAGTAATAAAAAAAATTTAAACAAAAGTTAGGCTTCGCTCTTCACTGTTTTGATCCTACAATTATCTGGAGACTGGATTAAATATATTGGACAGAGATTTTTGTACACTGAGATATTTAAGACAAGATACTTACATTGATATCTAGTTTAAATTTTATTTTATGTGACCATTATATTTAAGTTCATTCAATTTTGATAAGTGCAGCCTAACAGAGATAATATATAATTTTTAAGCAATATATAACTACTGAAGCTACTGTGGACCGATAATTACTTGATCCAGTTTTAATTTTTGTATCTTAGTGCTATTACCAGAGTTAACTCGATGACCCAAGTAAACGATTTCGTTGAGAAAACCTAACATAAAAATATTTCTGGTAACTTGCGCGTATGAACATCGAAACCATAATATAACATTTCATTACATGCGGAGGATACCTAGAGCTAATACCCGAGGCGGGAAAGTCTTAAATACTTGCAAACGTTAAATGAGAGAAATTTCCTCTGTCTTCATTCAGTTAACCTAACACATGACTGCAATTGTTTTTCATCGAGAATGGAAAGAAATCTATACATGCGGGACACGGGAGCACAGAGAGACCTAAAATCCCGTAAAACACAGCCCCCGTAAAAGAGACAAACCTGCTAGAAACAAACGTTACTCATTGATTCATAAATTCAAAACTATATCAGTTGTACTCTACGCAAGGTTGGGAGACCGCGCTATGGGAAAATTAAGAGGCCCCTTTACTTCGGTCCTCTCTTGCTCGAGAAACGGGGGAGGGACCGACTTTCTTGGAAAGTCTATGATCCCAAACTTAACTATTTTCAGACTATCCACGTACCTGTCTTTGTTAGATTCG
>JASANE010012486.1:0-22531 GCA_030248225.1 Trileptium ribeirensis
GTACTAAACTCTAATGTATTTCTTCAGGAAATGTCTTCATGCAACCAAAACTAGTAACTCTATCAAGATTGCAGAGCGTAGGAAGTATAAGTACACCTACGTCTTTTCCGTGCACAACCAATGAGCTTTCGATAACATACGTCGATATGTTATATACGGATATCACACAATACCGCACAAGTTAGAATTCTAACACCGGCAATGAGTTTCCCATGCCCATAAACCCCCTGTCAGCCTCCCAGGACGTTACGATAAAATTTGAAACTTTGAGTTGAGGAACCATGAGGGCGCCGTATCCCCGTGCCCATGGAACCATACGTCGCACAGCAAAACCGATGCCGCCAGTGAATTTTTCGCGCCTGAAAACCCCCAAGCAAAAATTTGCAGCCGCCCAAACCGTCAGAACAAATTTTCGAATTTTGGGTCGAGGAAACACGAGGGAGCCACACTTAAAACTTCATAACTCCAGAACCAGGTCCTTAATATCCTTAAAATATAAAAGAGGCATACGCATTTATCATTTTTCTATGAAATAAAACCAACCAAAAAAAAATTCGAAAGTTAAGATAAAAATAACCTTGCCTCCATGAAGGGTAGTAAAAATGGGGTAAAAACTCCCAATTTGACCTCTGACCCCGGAACCAGGCCTTAAATAAAAAAATGCTCGAGGATGTACACGATAAATAGACTATGCCGGTTCGAATTTGCCCAAGATCATAATCATTGGTTAAGTCGTTCCCGAGCTATGAAAAATCGCACACAGTCGTTCCCGAGTTATGAAAAATCACACACACAGACGGAATTTAAAAGCTCTCACCCCTGCAACACACAATCTCCGCTATGCTACACTACGCTCTGAAAACTTCAGAAAACTAAACGTATCGTTTTGGCTTTTGTGTGATTTTAATAAAGATAAGAGCACCGAGTCGAATTAAAAACCTCAACCCCAACTGGAAAGCTAAACTATAAAACAAGCACCAACATGATCAATGCACATACCACTGTGCGTTTCGCGTTGTCTTTTCATAAGCTGTCAAGCATCCGAAATTGTTATTAATTGTTTCATTTTATCAAATTGGTTAATATTGGATTGCTATTCGGGGTATTTAATTGTTATAGTACAAAAAGTCATGCTTCGTATTTGGGCATAAATAAAACGGGTCTTTTCGGTTATCCCCTACAGCCGGAATTTCGACAATTTTGAAGGTACAGGTAAAATTTTGGTACCAATCGATTCGGCTCGATGAGATGGTACAGAAAAAAACGCATTTTACCCACATCCCTGACAAAATTTTTTTTCGATTTTTTGATGTCCCAATGGAGGGTTATTTGGACCCTCGTAACCTTCTAACGGCTGGGTAGATTTCTATAAATTACAGACCAGTCGATTTGCCTCATCAAGTCAAGCCGAACGGTGCCCCAAACGACCATATTAAGAAGAAAAAAATCTTTGGCTTCCCAAGGGAAAAATTTGTCTGATTTTTTAACCAGCTCATCGAGCTGAATCGATTGGCACCAAAATTTTATATGTATATACCTTCAAAACTGACGAAATTCCGGCTGGGCGGGATAACCGAAAAGAACCAATAAAACTTGAGATCTCTAAATATTTTAAAACTATACACCTAGATTGCTAATGTATTTATTGTACGTTTCAATTAACACAAAATTATATTTAATCCTAGTATTTCTGATATTCAGGCGGAATTGTCAAACTAACGGAATTTACTGTTCCCTACAGCGGCTTCGCTGCTAAGTGGATCTTTGAGCGGTGAACTCGATTTTGGTATGCTTTTACCTCAGACATGCTTCGACACGTTTCGTTGCCGCCCGTATCAAGTCTATCACTCATCATACAGTTAACGAAAATTTGTATTAATTCAGATTGAAAACAATAGCGTTAGGTTCGCCAGTAGATGGTCTTGCGCTACTCAACATTTTAACGGTGCCATCCAGTGAAGCAGTGCAAAGACCAGATGAAAATTTCGTTATGCAAAAATAAGCAGTAGTACATTATCGCTAATATGCAATTATTGATTTTTAATTCAGCAAATTGAATAAAACAAATCTGAGTACAAGGTAGAACTGTGTTGGCTTTTGAAAAAACCACAAAGTCACATTGTTTTCATTTGGCTGACGAATGGCAACCATTCATAAGGAATAGTTTCTTTTATTGTAAGCAATTAATCTCTGAAATAATCTTATCAAACAGAGAGTACCGACTAAAGTCAGGTTATAACTGTCTGTTTTGTTTTAGATACTTAAATTTTTGATGCGATTGCGTTCGTAATCAACCATTCTTTTGGCCACGAATGATAGTTGAAAGTCTAATGTCAGAATACCATTAAAATGTCACAAATTACATACAAAAGAATTTTAGGAGCTAACGATGCACTATAGATTACCGCAATATATCATTCTAGGTACAATTTTGTGGCAGCAAGTTTGCCACGTATGACATTTTTGCCCTAAGTGAATGCCTACATTGCAGTGCGTACGCATCCAAATTGCAGTAACCTGTGAATTCCTCCTTCACAACAACCAACGAAACCACTTTATCAATAATGAAAAGTTCAAAAATCAGCAGATGTTTGAGCAATCGACGCCTAGAATAAAAATCTCCAGCCACAATTTCGAGAGCTTGACTACATGTGTCGCCGTGACAACACTTCGTTAACATTTTCGTGCCCAACTGCATATTAGCATCTACGCATACTGCGACTCGTTACTTTACCTGAATTTGTCGCGTGGCGTATGTTTACACTGGCGATATTATTCCCTCAGTTGGCGAAATTCCGTAAAAAACCAAGAAAGGCTCCAGGGTAGTTCAGTGGTCTGGATACCCCTGTAAGAAACGTTGGTCTTACTTTCATTTGTGGAAGAACAATAAACGATTTAACAGAAAAGCATTACAAAGTATCTAACGATGACGTATAGTACTGTCTAACTACGACGACAAACAAATGCAACTGAGATGCAAGACCCAAAACGGTTTTGCTTTAGGCAAGAAAATGCAGTATGCAAATTATCATTATATAAAGCTTTACAAATTTGGAACTGATCTTAAATTAGTTTGTAATTGTTTACGACAACAGCTTCAAAATAAACTGGATTTGGGCTGTTATACACCGTTGTCCCGCACGTAATCGGGACTCGATCCGTGGAGCCGATATGAGTTTGTCACACGTTGTATGATACACAAGCAAGCCCTTGTGTTAAAAAGAGTGGGGCCTCGCGAAGCTATCGCAGTGGGACCTCAAAGGTTGACCTCATTCAACTACGCTACAAATATTATCAATCTATTGATAACGCACAGTATAAAGTAAGCGTTTCAATTCAAATCATGCTATTTGAATATCTTATTATTGAAATGCACATCAATTCAGCTGCATTCAGAAAGTGTGTCAAGTCGAGTAAGCACCTAATTATCAAAATTGAAAATAAATTTTCTATGGAGATATTCACAAGACTGATAATACTTGGAATCCTTTGTGACAGCTACAAAATTTTATATTATAAGAGCAACATGTGGCAAAGGAATAATTGGTGCGGAAGTATTAGTATATTATAAACATGACAACTCAGATTAAAGGATATACAATCACAAAAGCACGTAGACAATGCGAACGAATTTTATTGTTTATCAAAGCCCAGTAACCTCCAGTCTGGTATCAAGCCCTGGGATAACAGGATTTAGCATGTGCTAATATGGAACAGCGTAGGAGTAGCATTAAATATAATTACAATTTCAAAGAAGCGCCTCAGGTGATGAAATCCCAGCTAACTTGAAAACTGAATTTTTTACTATTTAAAAAACCAATGTAGGCAAAAACAAAATACACGGCTCTATTTATCCGAGACTAGTAAAGTTGATCGATTTATTACAGAGTAATACAGCAAGCTCAGCTGCAGAAAAATAATCATGTGGCGAAATTTCTAACAAGCGTTTAGCATATTTTTTCTTTTGAAAAATAGGTCACCCCAGATTTTAATGTTCGCTCTCCATACCGTTTCAATACAAGAAAGTCACAGCTAAAAATGGCGATTTGTGGAAAGCGAGAGAAGAAAACAGTTGTCCTAAAATGTCTTTTAATTACAGATGTTAAAAATAAATTAAACAGAATAATACTACTATACCCAGCCCCCCAAACCACATGATTAAGAAAATGGCATCATCAGTAAATCATGATTAGTTACACAAAACAGATGAGATAACGTTTGATCCAACAGCTAACTCAACTTCCCTTTGTTTTCACCAGGCTTCAGATTACGAAACACTCTGCTCCCAGCGGGTAACACTTTTACTTAGCCACCTTCGAGCCGAATCGAGCCTTTTGAATACTAGGCTCGGCTCGTTCCGATTATTGAGGCTTGGCTCGGCTCAATCGCTTATAGCCCAGGGTCTAGACCCGAACCGAGCCAAAAACTTCGATTCTCGCCTCTACCAAATCTCGACATCAGAGACTAAGTATTGGACCCATACTAAGTATATATGGTGCAACCTATGTGCAATTTATGTAATATTACCCGACTGAATTGATGTTTACCATTAACACAACGCTGTTTCCGTCAAACAGTCACTACGCATGATTCAGCACGCGAAAAAAGTTTAAAACAATACCATTGTTATCAAACAGAAATACTACAAAGTAAATGTTGAGAAACTTAGTAATGCGATTAGACTCAATCAACAGAGTCTAGCGACATTATTGACAGAACGGACATTACAAAAGCGAACAGTTCATGAATGGTGAATCCTCATGATCTGTGTATTGAACAATCGACGAATCCCGACCAGCATATCTGCTATAATTTGCATATACAAAAACAAGCTGCATAGCATTAGGTATATAAGCTAAGGTCTAATTGGAAGCTATGCAAGGCAATTGCGCAGACGGACTAAGCTAAACCCAAGCCAATAATCGTGTCATTACACTAAGCAATAAGCCATAGCCTAACCGGATTTAAATATACCATCTTTATTTTTAATGGCCTTCCTTTTTAGGTAAATAATAATGGCCGGTCGACCCCGTAATCAACAATTAAATATCATCTCCGTCAACACCGTCCTTCTTCCCAACCAGTTACTCTACACCAACAAAAACCTTAATTCAAATCCCGTGATCGTTTCTGAACATCCCTGAGCTAAGCGTGATGAAGATCCCAGACAAGACAATTTTGAATGGTGGTGCACGGACTATAAAAACTGTCGCCGAAAATTTTCTATCGGATAAAATACATATTATTGCCGTGACATCGCGGTAGCTTTCGGTCGTGACCACTGGCAGCAATCAATCATGTGAGCCCCTCATTGAAATGAAAAGACAAATCTATATTTTTTCGCCAAAAATATCATGGTGGGCAACGTCGTCGTAATCACGGTTGGACATTAATCATAATCGAAAGAGAAACACAACGCTGTCTTCATTTTGCAGTTACCGACAGTACCAGGCAAACAATGCCACCCAAGCTTCAACACGTACAGCTCGGCGACAATATTTTAACCTGTAGTTTCGCCGTATATGTCCACAACACACGAAATTTACCAAATCTGAACCCCTACCGTCACAAAGTCGTCAACCATGACAACCGCCAATTCGTCTATTCCGCGTCGCCGCTGTGCATACTTAAAATATCGACGGATTAGGGCCCGAATTAAACTTATACTTTTTCACTTTTGACACTTGTTCCTTGCATCAAATGGCATGATCCCACTGTAATCCTAGAGCCACACCATATCCATATTTGAAAACTACGGTGTTTTTACACAGGTTCACCAAAACCATCTTAATCCATACATCCAATGTTGAGTTATGGCCAAAATTCAAAAAAACCCGAAATTGAGATGTTGATCTTTCGGGCTCCCTGAGCTTTAGAGAACCATAATGAGCTCCCTTTAAAGACAGTACTCAATGCTTTTTCATACGATTCCGCGTCAAAAGTTGTCCCATGGTGGTGTAGGTACACGATATTATGCGTAGCTTTGAGCGTTTAAATGGCAAAAAAGGCACCTATTATTCATTTTAAAACCGATGAAAAACCGGGAATAGACACCAATTAAGCATAGCTGAAAATGGGCGATGCTGATCTCAAAGAGATCTATTCTTTTGGAGTATGAAATGACTGTAGGTCCAGAGACTATGGGGCAAATCGGAAAAGAATGTGGGTGCCTATACTGAATTCCCCCAAATAAAACGAGGCTCAAAAAATTTGTGCAATATAAACTTTCGACTTTAAAAAGTGAACTTTAAAAGTCTGAACGACTTTCTTATTTAAATTATTTGCGACTTATTATTACACTCTGTCATTAATGCAAATGATAATGCATAGCATTTTATGATATAATGTTATACGCACGTGATCTGTGTGTACCCAGACGAATCCTATCCTACTGAAAAAACTTAGGTTGCCCGAAATATACCAAAATTGCACCGTAATAAATTAGTGCTGTGGAAATTAGGTAAACAATCAGGAGACATGACTGAGCATAAAAGAGCTGCCAAAATTACGGCCAAGCCGTTATGAAACTAAGAGTGAGGAAAGAAAAAATATTTTAGCTCCCGAAAACACCAACGCATTATGCAGCTATGTACGTAAAAACGTATAGCTCAACGGGGACTGGCAGAAGTGCACTGAAATTTACGAGGGCCAAACTCCTACGAACGTTCCAACTATATCGGAAATCCTAGCAAACGCCTTAGAAGGAACTTATTCCATCTCCGACTATACTTTTCCAGCGTTTACAAATAATATCACTCATCGATTGACATGGGTGCCGTTCAGGCTATACCATGTTCAATTATAGTTGAAATAAGCCCAAAACATTGCCACGACCCGGTCACATTCGCGCAGTTCTTTTGCGGAAAGTAAAGTGCGCAGTCAGTATTCCACTCACTCGTATTTTCAAACAATCCTTTGCCACCCATTCATTTTCATCCGTGTCATTGGTCCCAAACGACTATAAAGTCGTGGAATGCATAGTTAATAAGCACTTACTAAAACACACCAAGCTGTCAAATATTCTATCCCAAAATCAATGGGGATTTGTCGCTCAAGGCTCCACAAACTGTCAACTTCTCGATAACATCTGGGACGGCACACAAATGATATACATAAGATTATGTCTGTACACCTAGCTTATGTCGACTTTGTAAAGGCTTTCGACACATTTCCATACAAAATTGAGGTCCTGTAAATGTTTAGCTTGATTGAACAGCTTTTTATGGAACATGAATTTCCAAATTAAAATTAACAGCTATTGCAGTTACAAATCCGGTGTATCTGGTGTTGCTCAAGGAAGTGTCCCAGGACCATCATTGTTCACCCTATATATTTAAGATTTAATTAATTATATTAAAATATCTTCTAATGTTCTGTGCTCTCCAAATTGGGGATGCGAGTTCACCTGAGATTTTTCGGTTCCCAATGGTTCAAAACAAGTGCCCCCGGTTCATGCTCCCTGGCAAAATTTTGGGTCCCCAGGTTCATTGTCTCCAAATTTTTTGCAATGATTTTTTTGTTTCCAAACGATACAAAGTGCATAAAATTTGATCTAAATTTGTACTAAAATTCTATTCTTAAGCCAAAAATTTGTTTCAAAATAGCTTTTTCTCTCCATAAAAAGCGGGCACCCAATTCATGCCCCCTGGCAAAATTTTCAGCTAATGGAGAGCCCAGATGTCAATGTAAAGTTGCTTGCCTATGATGTTAATTTCTATATAGCAATGCCCTAAAACGAATCTCGAAGTGGTCTAAGCATAACAGGCTACGATCTCGGTTTCAAAAATGTCAAATTTTACACATATGGCAAGAAACTCACATTATATAAACCTACGTTTAGGATCAACGTACTGCATTATATATTTCCAATCGACGTGATAAAATATTGGAATACCTTGTGTTGAAAATGCGACCCGCGGTCAAAAATCTGCTTTCTGAGTATTTTTGGCGGACCAACGTGACGAGTCACGAGTCAAGTGCTTCACCCGCATGTGCTGTCCCCCTCCGTTCACACGTCTCTTATGTTGAAAATGCGACCCGCGGTCAAAAATCAGCTTTCTGAGTATTTCTGGCGGACCAACGTGACGAGTCACGAGTCAAGTGCTTCACCCGCATGTGCTGTCCCCCCTCCGTTCACACGTCTCTTATGTTGAAAATGCGACCCGCGGTCAGAAATCAGCTTTATGAGTATTTCTGGCGGACCAACGTGACGAGTCACGAGTCAAGTGCTTCACCCGCATGTACCGTCCCCCTCCGTTCATACGTCTCTTATGTTGAAAATGCGACCCGCGGTCAAAAATGTGCTTTCTGAGTATTTTTGGCGGACCAACGTGACGAGTCACGAGTCAAGTGCTTCACCCGCATGTACCGTCCCCCTCCGTTCATACGTCTCTTATGTTGAAAATGCGACCCGCGGTCAAAAATCAGCTTTCTGAGTATTTCTGGCGGACCAACGTGACGAGTCACGAGTCAAGTGCTTCAGCCGCATGTACCGTCTCCCCTCCGTTCACACGTCTCTTATGTTGAAAATGCGACCCGCGGTCAAAAATCAGCTTTCTGAGTATTTCTGGCGGACCAACGTGACGAGTCACGAGTCAAGTGCTTCAGCCGCATGTACCGTCCCCCCTCCGTTCACACGTCTCTTATGTTGAAAATGCGACCCGCGGTCAAAAATCAGCTTTCTGAGTATTTCTGGCGGACCAACGTGACGAGTCACGAGTCAAGTGTTTCAGCCGCATGTACCGTCCCCCCTCCGTTCACACGTCTCTCATGTTGAAAATGCGACCCGCGGTCAAAAATCAGCTTTCTGAGTATTTCTGGCGGACCAACGTGACGAGTCACGTGTCAAGTGCTTCAGCCGCATGTACCGTCCCCCCTCCGTTCACACGTCTCTTATGTTGAAAATGCGACCCGCGGTCAAAAATCAGCTTTCTGAGTATTTCTGGCGGACCAACGTGACGAGTCACGAGTCATGTGTTTCAGCCGCATGTACCGTCCCCCCTCCGTTCACACGTCTCTCATGTTGAAAATGCGACCCGCGGTCAAAAATCAGCTTTCTGAGTATTTCTGGCGGACCAACGTGACGAGTCACGAGTCAAGTGCTTCAGCCGCATGTGCCGTCCCCCCTCCGTTCACACGTCTCTTATGTTGAAAATGCGACCCGCGGTCAAAAATCAGCTTTCTGAGTATTTCTGGCGGACCAACGTGACGAGTCACGAGTCAAGTGTTTCAGCCGCATGTACCGTCCCCCCTCCGTTCACACGTCTCTCATGTTGAAAATGCGACCCGCGGTCAAAAATCAGCTTTCTGAGTATTTCTGGCTGACCAACGTGACGAGTCACGAGTCAAGTGCTTATCCCGCATGTGCCTCCTCTCCGTTAACACGTCTCTTATGTCGAAATGCGACCCGCGGTCAAAAATCAGCTTTCTGATATTTTCTGGCTGACCAACGTGACGAGTCACGAGTCAAGTGCTTATCCCGCATGTGCCGTCCCCCCTCCGTTCACACATCTCTTTTATGTTGAAAATGGGACCGCGGTCAAAAATCAGCTTTATGAGTATTTCTGGCGGACCAACGTGACGAGTCACGAGTCAAGTGCTTCAGCCGCATGTACCGTCTCGCCTCCGTTCACACGTCTCTTATGTTGAAAATGCGACCCGCGGTCAAAAATCAGCTTTCTGAGTATTTCTGGCGGACCAACGTGACGAGTCACGAGTCAAGTGCTTCAGCCGCATGTACCGTCCCCCCTCCGTTCACACGTCTCTTATGTTGAAAATGCGACCCGCGGTCAAAAATCAGCTTTCTGAGTATTTCTGGCGGACCAACGTGACGAGTCACGAGTCAAGTGCTTCACCCGCATGTGCCGTCCCCCCTCCGTTAACACGTCTCTTATGTTGAAAATGCGACCCGCGGTCAAAAATCAGCTTTCTGAGTATTTCTGGCTGACCAACGTGACGAGTCACGAGTCAAGTGCTTATCCCGCATGTGCCGTCCCCCCTCCGTTCACACGTCTCTTATGTTGAAAATGCGACCCGCGGTCAAAAATCAGCTTTATGAGTATTTCTGGCGGACCAACGTGACGAGTCACGAGTCAAGTGCTTCAGCCGCATGTACCGTCTCGCCTCCGTTCACACGTCTCTTATGTTGAAAATGCGACCCGCGGTCAAAAATCAGCTTTCTGAGTATTTCTGGCGGACCAACGTGACGAGTCACGAGTCAAGTGCTTCAGCCGCATGTACCGTCCCCCCTCCGTTCACACGTCTCTTATGTTGAAAATGCGACCCGCGGTCAAAAAAACGCATTATGACTATTTATAACGGACCAACCTTACGAGTCACGAGTCAAGTGTTTAAGCCGCATGTACCGTCCCCTTCCGTTCACACGTCTCTCATGTTGAAAATGTGACGCGGTCAAAAATCAGACTTTCTGAATATTTTCTTCTGGCGGACGAGCTACATATAGTCAACGAGCTCAGTGCCTCACCCGCATGTGCCGTCCCCCCTCCGTTCACACGTCTCTTATGTTGAAAATGCGACCCGCGGTCAAAAATCAGCTTTCTGAGTATTTCTGGCTGACCAACGTGACGAGTCACGAGTCAAGTGCTTATCCCGCATGTGCCGTCCCCCCTCCGTTCACACGTCTCTTATGTTGAAAATGCGACCCGCGGTCAAAAATCAGCTTTATGAGTATTTCTGGCGGACCAACGTGACGAGTCACGAGTCAAGTGCTTCAGCCGCATGTACCGTCCCCCCTCCGTTCACACGTCTCTTATGTTGAAAATGCGACCCGCGGTCAAAAATCAGCTTTATGAGTATTTCTGGCGGACCAACGTGACGAGTCACGAGTCAAGTGCTTCACCCGCATGTGCCGTCACCCCTCCGTTCACACGTCTCTTAATACCTCTGGATTATATGCCAACATATTCTGAAAATTTTCTCTTTGTGTGGTCAATTTTACAAATTAGAACATTCCCACCGGCCTGTGACAGCCTAAATATTCAATTCAGAATGTATACAAATCTTATACATGTTATATACATAGCAAGTTATATTCAAACTTGTTTGTAGGCACTAGATTTGTAATTAAAATATATATAATCATATTAATCATTTGCAAAATGAACACACACGCAGAGCAATACATTGTTTTTTTATGTGTGCCCCATTATCTTCGTTCAGTTACGTATTGCTTTCTTTGATATGTTTGAACGAAAATTCTTTAAACGGCGAATCAACGACACCATGGTTGCCATTGTCAACGATGCAGTTTCAACCGCTGATACTTTATATTTTGCGTGATGCGTTTGAACGAAAACGTTTAAGCGACAAATCAACAACATCATGGCTGCCATTGTCAATTAAGCAATCTCGACCGCTGATGGTTATATTGTGATTGATGTGTTTGAAACGCAGCGATACCACTTCCGAGTCCAGTTTAGTAAAGAAGTTGGCTAGACGTACATAATTTTATTACATAATCATACTCGATTCTTCGTGGCATGATGAGTCCAGCTTATAAATTGCTGGCTATATTTTTTTCAGAAAACATTCCGTCCATGATCAAGAAATTTTACTCGTAAATGTACAGATACTCAGATGGTCTACACACTCCTAGGTAATGATTCCAACATTTTGTTCACCGGGAATATAGATTATTTTCTATAGCGAGCCATACATTTACGAGGTGATGGCCGTATTTGATTTTGTATGTTCAGCATAAGCATTGATAGTACTGCCGCTTTAATTCTCAAACTTAACTGTTGACGTGACCATCTCTGAACTGGTAAAGTCTCTTAAAACGCCAACTTTCGTGCGGGATATTAAGTTCGAGGACGTGCATATATAATTTTTCATTTTTAACGCAACACCAGTTTTAATCTTTTATTGGGCTTGAAATCGAGCGCAAAATGTATCGAGACAATTTGAATAGATCCAAGGGCTGCTTAACGTTATTTCTAGAGAAATAATGCCGGGTCCCTATAAATTTCAAACTAAATGATATTTTACAATGTTACATAAAATATAAATATTATATAAATGCATATATGCTCAGCAATATTATACATTATATTAACGTTGTTGCTAATTCACAGAAAAATGCACCCATCTACTCAAAAAATTTTGGTACGACATGTTGCATGTAACACATGTTGCATACGACATGTCGTACGTAACTAGTGTTATATACGGCATGTCGTATGTAACAATGATATATAGAACTGTACGAATGTACCTAATACTGGCAGTATATTTTGATCGGTTATAGAGATATGTACGATCGTTTTTGGCGTACTTCCGGTCGAATGGGTCTTTTTAAAGATGCTAATACAGCACCCAGTGGTTAGCTTTCGGTAAAAGCTTTAAGAATATTGTATTATACACAGTGTTCAGTGGGATCCTTTAGAACATAGGTGCCTAAGGTCCTGTCGGCTCAGGGGGGCAGATAGTTTGGCGATGGAGGTCAAGCATCATATAATGACATATATTTTGTAGTATGTAGTATCACAAACCCAGTGTAGTTGCACAATGAGGGTACAAATTTTAACTCATCAAAAATATACAGAACACTATCTTTTTTTCAATAACTAAAGTGCCATGTTAGCAGGGCGGAATCCAGTACAGTCGGTTGTTGTTTTCTTGAATTTGAGCCCCTAAATCGACCACAGTTTACAAATATACCGCGATAGTCTAGTTGATAAAACAAATCATCCAATAATCAATTGTTTTGATTACTAATGAAAAAAATATTGAAAGTTTGTACCTTGCAATTCCTGCAGAAACTAGTTAGTCAGATTTGCTCAAATTTTTTTCGTGACATTTTCTCAACATATTGAGCTAAGCTATCTTTCAATTGCAGTGTAAATCGTATTTTAACGAAACCTTTAACACCATTTTATCAAAATCGGCGTCAACTGGCGCAAAAATGGGGGGGGGACCAACTTCATCAATCCTTCAGGTGAAAAATAGATAATATATTACAGAATAGCAAGTGCTAACCCATAGTACTAATATTACCTACCCACCACGTTTTAAAGTTTGTAAATTCCACGACAATGGCTTTGTGGCTGTGTTTAGGTACTCTAGATATAACCTACTAAAAGTACAGCAATGTGGGTGGTGTTAGGAAATTCCCAATTGACAATTGTAGCCTAAAACTTGTGGTGGTCACATTTGGATTTTGGTTGATGTTTTGGTCTCAAAAATATGATGATCATATCGCTTTTTTTATCAAACGATGCATACTAGGTCTATTTCTTTCGATTTGGCACGTTTGAGACAATAAATCATTGATATATTACCCCAATTCTGCCAGTAGCATTGTACTGCTTTCGGCTGTCTCTGATCCGTTTCAATAGAAGCCATAAATTTTTTATGTGTTTTGGTATATACCATTTTTATGTTTTATTATAAATCGGTTCATATATATCCTATTCTTGTATATGTTTATATATATATGTTGTATAATAGAGATACACTTTAAACAGTTCACAATAATATACACAATGCTGCTTAGTTTGTTATGTATGCTTTTATATTTTTAGAATTGCACAATATTGAATTAAAGCAGGAGTTTAAGATAGATTCTAGGCATACGTGATCAAGCAGGGGTTCAGGGAGCTACCTCTCATGAGGTCCCGGTCTAACGCCCTAAGTTTACCACCCTACGCCCTCCTGAGGCTCTGCCTCCGGCGGTGTGGAGTCTCACTTTGGAAATAAATTTGTTGATCTGTTACAGTTTTTGGTAAATGCTGTCTATTCAAACCCTTTAGATTATAGGGTTCCACCGACCTTTTAGGTTTTGCTATGGGAGATGAACAGATTCTGTTTTCAATACGTTATACATGTCTAAGCAGGGGTTCAAAGGAGCTACTCGCCCTGAGGCTTCGGAACGTCTCTCCCGTAGTTCTGCTCTGAGGGCACACCAAACTCTCTCCTTCCGCATGCCGATGAAGTACGGAAATTTTTAGAAAGTTTATCAATAATTGGCTATGGGTGGCACATTTACTTGAATAGGTACTGGAGTAATATCCGTGGCTCCAATATGTCAGAAAGTAAATAATCAATTTAGGCCAAACAAACAGGTGCTCAGTCAAAAGATTATCGGTGACAAGTTTTATCTCCGCACTCTTCGTTTAGAAATTGGAACACCTATCAATACGAGGGATATATAAACCAAAAAAAAATTGCACATAAAAAGAATTTGTGTTTGATTTTAGGTATTCAATATGGATACCATACGAAAATTTTTCTCATTCGATATATTCTGGACCTACAGCCTTATCCTCCAATCTTAAACACAGATAACTGGAACCATGTGACAAAGAGGTACTCAATAAAAAATAAAATTTTAATGAACCCAAATATGACTTGCCTATTTTAAAATTTAGTTAATCGTTTGTTCTTATGTTTTCGACAGCTTCAGTAGCAGCTATGCCAAAACAGTCCCAACATTTTACGAACGATATTTTAGACTTAGAGTTTCCGCAATTCGATAATATTCATAGCTCTAACCGTCATAATGATTTTTCTTCTGAAACTAAAACAGAAACTTGGGCGAAACTAAAACTTTACTCATTTCCAAAATAGGTACTCTGAAAAATCAACGTCGTTTTGTACTAGGACCAGTTCTGGTCCTAACGGATCCCAGCTGCACCACCATTTTTCTTAGTTGTGTTGCCTGGACAACCCCGGTTTCCACGACTCCCCGGTGATCTAAGCGATGACATAAGGGAACCGCTTAGCTTAGTAGGCTGCCGGCGGGTTAACCAGGGTTTTCGGCCTGATCCCTATGCTGTCCCACGTGTCTAATGGTACGAAGGTCCCCCTGAGGGAGAGTCAACCCTTAAGCCTGCTCACAGGTAATAAGGCTGACTCGCCTTTCCCTCATAATCCACTTAATCCCCAAAGCAGGGTTCTCTGATCCTAGTATAGCCTAGCAAGGCTCCCCCGTTTTGTCCTAAGAAAATGTAATGTGCTAACCCAATAACTGGTACAACGTGCGGTCGCGATCTGAGTGGTGGCCTAGGTTGGGTGTGCCTTGTGGCTTAGTTTTGGGTGTGTCTCGTGGCACGATTCTTCTGTTCTGATCCTAGAGTAGTGCACGACTGGCCCTAAAAGCCTAGACTGTGACCACGGGTCAACCCTAATGGTGGGCTCGTTGGGGTATGTTCAAAGAAAATTTGTTACCTATACCAACACTAGGGAACTGAGGCGAAGGCCCCAGTCCCTCGAATACCTAGACCTTGGATCTAATGATTATTGGGAATTCGAGTACTAAGTTGTGAGGGGTGTCGGGCTCCAATGCTCGAGCGCGTGGATCCACGAAACAAACTATGCGATGCGAGGGGTTGGTGACGGAGGGTCGCGGCAGGTGAAGTTCCTGATAGTTCAGGTATACACTAGTACTAAGCGGGGTGCAACGCAGGAGTAGGTCCAGGAACTTAAGCGGAGAAATGCGAGGATGGTCGCGATAGCGAAGTTAAGTTAAAGGTGGAGCAATCTTAATCAGATTAGATTCACTACTGCACAGAATTTGATCTCGAGCTTAGTTTAATCCTAGACTTTCTGAGGACAAGACGTTTCGAGCTGCTACAGAAAACACACGCGATTCAACGGTTTTACTGTTGAAACATTTTTCTTGTATTTTGTACATTCCATGAACACCACCCAATCCGGGTGTACGACAAACTATGTACAACATTTGTAGTATAGCAAAATTTAATTCGGGTACCTTGCAAGATACCCCGATGCAAATGTTATATCCTAAAATGAACGCTATATCCTTATTCAATATTTGATCGAGTGGGGCTTGTCATTTTAACGGAAAAGTAGTCGATTTGGGCCCACCATTTTAATTTTCTTACTCATGAAAATGCTATCCTTTTACCAATGAAAATGCTGTCTACTTAGTGAACCGCGATATTGGTCCTCTACGCACTGGAAACTCCAGATGAAAAGCGGGACTGGAGGTTCCTGAGTTTTGCACTTTACGACAGAGGCTGGAGCGGTCCGCGAATGACCCGACTCGATTTAGCTTGAGATTCGTTCCCTGGGATCCGAGAGAGGGTGCCGACGCGGATTCTCCCCGTAGTTGCACGGTTAGAAAACCCACATCCCACCAAGGTTCAATCCGGTTCGCTCACCGACAGCTCCAGTCTCTATTTTGTTCTACGCTCAGCTAATATGTCTTCTAAGATTTTGATCAAGTTCTGGTCAGCAGTCGTTTGCATCGAGTACTACACGTAAACGCAGGGGACTCGACATACGGATGTAATGCAACACTGCGAGCTTAGTCCAAAAATGGAATCGGAGGCGGCTAATGTCACCTGAGGATGCAAACGGCTACGTCCCCCGAGTTAATCTTATCACTACCCATAAATTTGGACTAATACTTATTTAAATGTAGCTCTTCGCTACGTCCCTTCGTACCATAAAATTTTCAACTGACCCTACGTAGAGAATCGAATGTTAGCCGAGACAGTCCCGGTTCGTCGCCCGTTGAGAGACGTAATACAATAATCTTCGAAAGGGAGGGATAGCAAGCAGTCTGGACCCTCTTGACCTGCCGAGATGACACGTCAGGGGGCCGCAGAGGCTTTTGATCGAGGGCCAGGGCTTCCAGGGCTCCCGGTCACCGTAGCTGCACGACTTGGGGTGCCTGGGTTCTTTCCCGTTTTTTGTGAAAATGAGCGCAACCCCAAAATTTGCAGACACGCCGCGGGTACCACTCTGGAAACGCCTAAAACCGAGTAACGAAACGAGTAATTTGAAGCCTTATAGGTCCCTAATGATGATTTAATGTCCCCTATTGGTTGGAAATATATAAAAACCCCAAAATTTTAAAATTCTAACACCCCTTCTAAAATGAAACTTTTGTTATATTAGGTCGATTTTTTATCGTTCTTCTTATGTATTCAAAACGTCCCGCAATATACATATCATAACTACTTCAGGTGCGTGTCAGGATAGGTCCCCGACATCCGAATTAAAATAAAACCCCCGTTTGAACTTTGATACAGATCCTGCACTTTATCCCGGGCTGTCCTGACACGCAGTGGTATACATTATTCTTCATTGCACACTTTAACTGCAAACATGAATACATTTTACATATTTCAGTTAAGGATGCGCACCGGAATCGACCCTAGGGTACCTAGTCAACAAAACTGTTAAGTCAAATTGTGAAATCTTTCCCTTTGTCCCCGGCCGATCCGGCTACGCATCCGCGCACACTCTAATACCAATCACTATCGCCATTATCATTTTTATCTATAATGCAGTAATGACCCTGGGGTCGATCGGATATCACAACAGTAGTAGGATCCATATTTGATTTTGGTGCGAAATAACCCCGCGCACATCGGGCTGGTGGAGCGTGATTATATCAACACAATTCAATGATAACATGACGTTTATTTTATAACAACAAAAGAATTATACACGAATTAAGGTCCGGATCACGCTTCACCGGTATCCGATCGCCCGTTACGTTAGCTTTATTCCCCTTTTGTAGCACTCGCTAAAATTCTAACGTTACGTAAAAACTCGGGCTGTTATAATTTTACGCTAATGAGCCAAGTTGACAGAGGAACACTGTTCTGTTTCACCGGTAGTCATGATGCCATAATCAGACACTAAACCTTCATGTCCTTTAGTCGTAGGTATATATTCAACACAATAAATTGTCTATCAATAGTGAAAATATATATATATTTTTTTGACCTGTTCACGGTATTCGTAATCATTGATAGACCAAATCAATATTGATCAATGTTGTCGGGTAGCATTGCTTGGCATGTGGCTCCAGATTGCCCATTTCATTATTACTACCACAAGGTCTTGGTTTCAAGCTTCTGTTCACCGCTTTCAGATTATATCCTCATGTGATTTCACAAAAATGAGTTACCCCGAAATAATTGGATTTTGGGTCGGGGTTTTTTTGTTGTTTTGGGTTTGTTTCGTTTTAAATATCTCAATATAAACGTTTTACGCAAGCTTTGTTCATAGGCAATGACCCGGGCTGTGAGGGTGATGATATGGCGGATTCGTCGTCCTAAATTATGTGGTAATTTGAGGACAAAACGCCTCGGTATAGTTATCCTATGGTCAAAACGGCAGGAGACATATTTCCTCCAATATCCTAGGACTGCCCCACATCCCAGAGTTCCGAAGAGACCCTGCGCCATTAGTATAGCGGCCCAAGCAACCGTAAGGTGCGGTACGTTATAACGTTAGAAAAAAGAACAGTTTAGAGTGAGGGTTTGGGGTGCGACAGCCCCCGACTCAGGTTTAGCGTATGACTCATATGAGGACCTCAGTTTAGGCTAAGACTGAGGCTTTGGCTTAGTATATCGAGAAAGGCATGGTCTGAATTTTATTTCCGCCCCTCAGAGTTAGTTAGGCCACTTCAGCTGTGGCTTCGGTCCAACCAGAATGTGTCGCTGATACATCCATGTGTATGCATCTAATTATTTTGTTTTTTTGAAAGTGTTAATCGCAATTTAAGGCGCTCGATATATATATTTTAATCAGTGTTGAATTAATAATGTTTACTATTAAAATAGCACCTCCTTCATATGATTAGCTCTTGTTGGAATATGCTAAAAATGATAGATTTTTCCGGTAAAACATTTTTAGTATGTTCAAAGTGAAGTGATCCAAAGATATGATTGACTTGGACCGGTAGGACAATGTTTGAAGTTTACTAATAAATGCAAGATTGTAAAAAAGAATACTGGAATTGGCTCTATTAAATTTCAATTTTCCATATATACTTAATTTAAATCAAATTTGTGGAATTAAGATACAGTTAAATCAAATTTAGGTTTAAATTTAGATACATCACGGCGTTTTAAAACACTTTCAATGTGAGTCTATTTTAAGGCAAATAAAAAATTTTACTAAATGCAGTGTATTTTGCCGTCATTAAAACCAACGCTATTTGGGAAAATTCTATTTAGATTTAAATTTAGATAAATCACGATGTCTTCAAACACTATCAAAGGCGAGTCTAATCTTGGCAAGCAAAAATTATACTAATTGCAGTGTATTTTGCCGTCATTTATAAAAGCCAACGCTGTTTGGTCAAGTTCCATTATAAACATAAATACCGTCCTGGATAATTTTCTTAATTAACTCTGAACCTATTTTTGATACTACCGGATTTAGTCAAAATTGTAGCAGTGTTTAATTTTAACTTGTTTGAGTCAGAGCTTTTCTTTACTGAAATTTCGGCCCTTTTTCGGAAGTTGGGTAGAATATGTGGGAAGGGAACCACGATTTTTTTAGCTATGCCCCACAGTCCCTGGCTCCTGTCTCATACCCAAAAGAAATATTTTATGTCATGAATAGAAACGTGTGTCATTAAAAACAAGAAAGAAGGTTAGTGTAACCGTTGAATTATGTATACATTTCATTTATCCAGAGTTTTTTGTAAATTAAGGGTGGGCCTGTACAGATCAAAATGCGATGCGGACCAGGTTCATCTGAATCACTATGTGATCTGTACTCGAAGGCTAAATTGCACCCCTCATTCCCCAATGCTAAGCTAATCTATCCTTTTCATAAACTTGATGCCTCGTATGCTAATTTTGAGGTTGACAGGCTGCACCAAACCACATAGTCTGTTATATAAATACCGGTCACTGAAAATCAATTCCTCCAAACAAATTATGCCTATTGCAAGCTAGCTATCTCATTTAATCTTCAAAATCCATCCACTCGTCCCCAAAAGGCAAAAATTGGAGTAAAATTATACGAAAAAGGATATTTCTTTTAATCCATGAGGTTACAGTTTACATTGACAGTGCCCTTCCTCACCCCGTTCAGAATGCTGCCAAACTTTCAAGTCTACACGAAAACTACAAAGTCGTCACCATCAACAGCTATAATTTAAGTCTGCTAAGTGCTGCTAAAACATCATAATCGCAAACATACATTTCATATCCCATTGCGATATACCCAGTTAAGACCATTTGTGAAAACAAAATAACAGTTGATTAAAGCTTTCATTAATTTAATACTTTAAAAAACTAAACAGATGCAGTATAATGCGATAGGTATCCATTCCCGGTCGTATAGCTATTATATTTTCAGCTGTTTGAAAGTAAAGCTTTTTCTAGGACCAATTCCAGGTTCCCAATTACAGGTTTACGTATAAAAGTTGGTTAAAGCCCTTAACCTTTTACGGAACATTTTCATAGATTTGCGGAGGTTAAGAGGTTTAATTTGATTTCATTTCAACTAGTACATGTAGAACCATAAAGCATAGTTTCAACAGTTTTAAGTGTATATTTACTTTACTATATCACTACAAATTTTTTCGGACATTGGAACTGCTCTGTGTGAAGACATAACTAGGTTTAATACAGCGTATAGAAATCGTGATATTCACAGAGATCCATACCATTTTTGCATTTTATCCAACAACCATTTCGGAAAAGATTAAAAAATTGGATGAATATTCTTTAACGAGGCTCGAAAAACTGCAATTGAACAAAACGGTCTTAATAGAAAATATTTTCTGAGTGTTCAGAATTCAAAAGTTCATTCGAGAACATTTTATCCGAAATCCTTACTCTGATTTATCGTCAAATCTTAATGGCAATACTAATGGAGTGAGATTCTGTAGAGGTAAGTTTAGAAGATAAAGTTGATATTTGCAAGGTGAAAGTTTTTTGAGATGAGAAATTCGGGCGCAACGATCAGCTACAAATATAGAGGGATGAGAGGAAGAGGGTCACGGAAGATTTCACAATCATAGCCCTCCTACGGTGAAAAATCCGTTAATATGTATGTAACTTTTATTCCGATGGGCCAAATATTTACACGACAAAGTATCTGGCGAGTTGTAACTAATATTATTCTGAGTTTTGCAGATAAAAAATTGGGGGAACACGAAGAAAATAGGCATGTGAGAGGAGGAGGGTAGCACGGGTCCCACAATTATAGCCCTCCCACGCGGTGAAATCCTAAATATGTGTGTAACTTTATTATTCCAATGGGCCAATATTGACACGAAGTATTAAAGTTGTAACTAATATTATTATTAGTTTTTGCATATAAAATTGGGGAGCACTAACGAAAATAGGCATGAGAGGAGGAGGTAGCACGGGGTCCCACAATTATAGCCCTCCCACGCGGTGAAATCCTAAATATGTATGTAACTTTATTATTCCAATGGGCCAATATCGACACGAAGTATTAAAGTTGTAACTAATATTATTATTAGTTTTTTGCAGATGAAAATTGGGGAGCACTAACGAAAATAGGCATGTGAGAGGAGGAGGGTAGCACGGGTCCCACAATTATAGCCCTCCCACGCGGTGAAATCCTAAATATGTATGTAACTTTATTATTCCAATGGGCCAATATCGACACGAAGTATTAAAGTTGTAACTAATATTATTATTTAGAATTTTTTTCCCAAATAAAACAGCCTAATATTGCCGTTCGGAATTTGTAGATTGAGAATTTAATTAAAGCTTATCTCAGCAAGGGGTTTTTTTTGAATTATTACATATTTTGTCTTATGGGAATGATAGGTTTAGGGGTCGCAGAAAAATGAATGCTGTCCCGTTTTCAATATAGTAAAAGCCTAATAAGCGTTATAGTCATAGCCATAGTTTCGCATTTTTCATATAACTCTTAGACTTAAACCTAATCCTAAATCGGGGTGGGGAGGCGCTGGCGGTAACTTGCTCCTTTTGCAAACCATATACCTTCGGCCCCCCTAAAGGTTAATACACGGGCCCCAGTTTGTTATGGTGATCTTGGATTTGCCTATTGTAGAGATCACGCGTCGTCTCTTCGATATCGTTCCAAATGCACAGAACAGTGACACGAAAACACGTTACTCAACTTGTTGTAATCTGATGCAGTACTTTTACATGGCACTGCCACGTGGACTTACGGCTACACATGATGTAGCATTTCAAATGTCTTGCATGCATTGTTGTATGTAAACAGTTATTCTTTCTATGTAAAACACTGCCGTCTTGATCATCCTACATTATCAAAGCAATTTTACGCGAAATGATTGAACATCGATAGTTAAAAAGAATTGCCCTGGTATTTCTGTAGGCTGCCTTGGTCAGCAAGAACTGTCCTGTCAGTAAGAGCTGACTGGTTTTTCGGTAGTCTGTCCTGCTAAGTAAGAACTGTCCTCTTGGTTTTTCGGTAAGCTGCCCTCCCTGGTCAGTAAGAACTGTCCTGTCAGTAAGAACTGACTGGTTTTTCTGTAGTCTGTCCTGCTAAGTAAGAACTGTCCTCTTGGTTTTTCGGTAGGCTGCCCTTCCTGGTCAGTAAGAACTGTCCTGTCAGTAAGAGCTGACTGGTTTTTCGGTAGTCTGTCCTGCTCAGTAAGAACTGTCCTCTTGGTTTTCCGGTAGGCTGCCCTTCCTGGTCAGTAAGAACTGTCCTGTCAGTAAGAGCTGACTGGTTTTTCGGTAGTCTGTCCTGCTCTGTAAGAACTGTCCTCTTGGTTTTCCGGTAGGCTGCCCTCCCTGGTCAGTAAGAACTGTCCTGTCAGTAA
>JASANE010012487.1:0-14852 GCA_030248225.1 Trileptium ribeirensis
ACCTATGCGCCTGTGAGCAGCCTGGCACTGAAACCGTAGCACCGAAAGACAATCGTTTTGCTGTGTTGTCCCAATGAATCATCGTAATGGTCAGTTCGACATAAGTGGTGCTATATAATAGGGAATTTTGGTGCATTTAGTCGCATGAAAAACATACAAACTCATTACATTTAGAGCATACCACAATTTGGCAATGCACATTATGGCAGCGCCTGGTATTTCCGATTTTACCACGAGGTTTCCCTTAGGAAAAAAAACGTAATTGCAAAGTTGCTTGAGTTGTTCACTCGAGCTGATCTAGTAAACAATCAATCAACAATAAGTTTTATAGCTGCCTCCAAACTGCAGCTACAACACTACAGCGGAACAGCTGTCGGTAACCAAAATAGACAAATGCAGGAAATGCTGGTTTCGACACGCCATGTTCTTTGCTTTTCAGTCATTCATAAATTAAGCTTACTATCGATTGTAGGTGTGCGGGGTTTTTTTCTATACCTAAGAAAAGACAACGCTTATATAGCGATTAAGGAATACGATGCTTGACTTAACATTACCGAGTGGCTATACAGGGGCATAGCTAAAGGGGAATGGTACCGCGCGCTATACCCCCCCGTCACCACGTGTGCCACCCCGTGAAGAATGACAGAAAAGCAAAAACGTGTTTATGTGCGTTAAGGCGTGTTCACACGCTCAAACTTTTTGTTCAAATTTTGATCAAAATTTGAGCTCAAATTTTGATCAAAGTTTGAAAGCATCTTTTTTGCACTTTTGGTAAATTTGAATGTGTGAACACTGTTCAAACTTTTTAACAATGTTCCTGTAGCCAATCACCGACTAGATTAATTATTTGAAAAAGTTTGAGCTAAAATTTTGTTCTCAAATTTTGAAATATCGCAATTTTTCGTTCAAAATTACCGGCAAATTTTGATCAAAATTTGAGCAAAAAGTTTGAGCGTGTGAACACGCCTTAAGGCGTGGTTAATCCCACCTTCAAATTCTCTTGTACCCATCAACAACCGTAGCGCGGAAACTTCTGACTATGCCGCTGTATTTTATTTTCTATTATGGCATGTATAACTTATATTGATATCATTTTTCAAATTTTAGGTATAAAGCGCGGTTTTAAACAATTTTTGAAATTACTCTTATAACATTAAGAAGGAACGCTGTTGTGTATATACATATATGTGTATATACATATACACATGTGTATATACATATATACATATATATATACATATATACATATATACATATATACATATATATATATACATATATACATATATATATACATACACATGTGTATTTACATATATATTATACAAGTGTCTTTTTTGCTCTTTACAAATTTTACATGTTGCTTCTCGCTGTACGGTTTTTCATTTTTTGGGCCTTCATTATGGAACTCAATACCAGTATCGCGCAAAGAAAAAAATGAAGTTTCAGTAAAAACTTTCAAAAAACAGCTTAAAACTTATCTGTTCCACTAAGTGAAAACCGCGCTTTAGGGTCACTCCTGGTGGAAAAACAAGCTTTAGAAAAGCAATTATAGTTACGGTTTTCTCTGTTTTTGCAGACTACTCAGTTTAAGCTAAACAAATCTGGTGTTCCGGTTAGAATAAATGCATCATGCACCGCTATTTTCACAAATCACGCGTAGGTTACCGTCGATATTCATAATCTATAATTGTTTTAAATCATTCATGCTCTTGTGATTACTATTTCGGCTGAGAAGTTGTTATTATACAATATTAAAATGGTGAAAATTTGTGTTCAAAGTCTGCCGCTTTCTGAAAATACTTACACAGCTCATTGATAAACATTTAATGATCATAAAACTATTAGTTTAGGGCACTCACGTTTCGAAATAGACGCAGATCTTTTAAGAATTATGGGCTCTTAAGAATTGAGGGTGAAAGTGTCTGAATGGAGAGGATTTAGAGATTGAACGGAAGGCATGAGTTGTAAAACACTTGCAAATTGAAGGACCCACTTGAATTAAAGTGGGAAAAATCGGAATGGATGTTTTCCAAAATTTGGTGGAACGAATGGGTATGTTCTTCGCAGTTGAGCTGTAAGCTATTTACAACAATAATTACTAGGTGAGTATTTTGCTGAGAGATATTCCAAATTAGTGACAAATCGGAAATTGGTTATCTCTTAATTAAACTTTTAGTTTAGTGCACCATTAATGTACAGCTTCTTTGGTTCATTCTGAACTATATTGGTCGTCGTATACACTTTAAAGGCTTCGCAAATATATTTAAAGGCTTTCGTGCTCTTTTATTGGGAACCTCCTTACTAGAGGGCTAAAGTTCTTAAGCTTTCATTGTTATAGAGCGCAATTTTAAAATCAAATAAACAACGTTTCTTCAGTAGGTTCCGTTCTGAAAATGAATATTGAGTGTTGCAAACTGACAAAATACTTGCCATGTCATTACAGATAGACAATAGATTTCCTGTTTTACTAAATGAGTCGCTATGTGTAACTCAAACGTTCGGGGAAATATGTAGCCCTTCGCAAGGAAATTTAAACACGTTACTTATTCTAAACATATGAAGTCAAATTTAACTCAGAACGGTTTTTATTTGGCCACATTGCTGCTGTCTGTATAACTTAACAAATTAAGTAAAGTTATCAAACAGCAACTAATTTAATGGAATTAGCCAGACAGCTAAAATCAAATAGATATTTGACCTGGCTTATAGACATTGTCGTATCAGGATTTATGAATTAGAACGAGGTTAAACATTATAGTTCCAAGTCAATTGTGAGTTCTTCTGGCTGGCAAAGAAACTTCGATTTCATGAGCAAGTCAAAAAAACTAAACGCATCGGTGGGCGAATTCCCAACTACCCTGAAATTTGGATTTTAACAAAACTTCAACAAATTAAGCAAAAATGTAACACGAAAAGCGAAAATCAAATATAAGTTAATGCCCAGCTAGCTATGTAACAAATTTACCACTACAAAATATAATGCAGAAAACAATATCAAAATTCGTTTAGACCGCCGCCGTCGCAACTTTCGGCTTTGACATAGCCAAAAGTAGTAAAAGCCATAACTAGGGTACTATATATTTGCGACAGGAATAGTATAATAGGTTATTCTTCTTTCCTATAAAGCCTTGAGTCTGGTACAATAATAAGGTATCCACCTCGAATGTAGTGCACTAAAGGCACAACGGTAGTTGGGAATTTAAATTGATGTAACTTGATTATAAAATTACGACACCGTGTGAGTTGGACTCTAAGCTGAGTCACGCTTCATTGTGTTTGTAATGCTCTTTAATCAAGCTTAACCTAAAAATACACTTTTTAGCATTGCGGCTTGTATGTATTGTACATAGTTTAATGGATACGAAAGATACAGTTGTTTAAACATGTCGCTGTCAACTTGATAATTCTATTTGTAGGAAAAAATTTAACTAACTATTTAACTAAATCAAGCAAAAAATTGTCTATATACGGTTAGTAACTAAAATCAAAGATCAATCATACGTCAATGGAGGTTGAGTAGCTAATGTCATCGTAAATGTATGCGTTCAAATTACACTTCTCTTCACAATTTCTTAAAATCTCTCGAATAAATAAATTTTCATGAAAATTAGAAAAATAATTATAATAAAAATAATACGTTTATATAGCACCTTTTTCGCAGAACGCGTTGCAAGGGCGCTTTAAATGAGAATACGATAGGAAACAATATCAATAAATGAAAACAAGTCAGTGGCACAGAAAAAAAGAAGGATCTACAATTATATCTATATTAAATATTGTTAGGGTTAGGGTTGTAAACGGCAAATTCAATAACTATCAGATAATTTAGTAGCATTTACCTTCAATAATTTGAATGAAAACGTAATGATAGCTAAAAAACTTTTTATTAGCTTTCTGCTATATTCTTTATCAATCCACTCTTTCCTATGCCAACAAGATCAGGTTTACTGATTCAACTTCAGTGGCGAGGCCAGCGCTCTGAATTTGGGGGGGGCTATAGCCCTACGACCGTTCACTTCTTACTCAACACAACTACAACTTACAACTATTAACTTTTTATATCGGAACAGACAGTGTGTTCGTATGCTGGAGTGTGTACGCTTGCGTTCGTTGGTTGTTGCGTGAAGCTGTCACGATTGTTGATGGGGCGAAAAATGTGGGAACTGAAAAATTTGGGGGGCTAATCCGTTTCAATTTGGGGGGGGCTAGATTTTGAATTTGGGGGGGCTTAGCCCCCCCAGCCCCCACCCTAGCCTCGCCACTGTTCAACTTCAATGAAATAATAGATGAGATTTTCAATATGGAGTCGCCCTCTGCTAATCTCGTGGCGCAATTCTTGTATATGTATAGATTTTGCATGATAGGTTTCTATTTTGTATATGCCAATATAAAATTGATAATGATACATCATATGATGATTAATAATGAATCTAAATGATATATATTATGGATAGACATTTTGAGGCGGCCTAAATCTGAAAAGATTGTCTCTTAAATCCTAAATTCCTTTAACGTCTTCTGTGATGGTATATTTATTTCCATAGCTTCTGTCAGTGACGAAGAGTGAAAGAGTAATTTCCAATTTCAACCCCAAAACCCGGAAATACACTATAATAATGATCACTTCTTTGGTTCAATATTAACTCCACCCTTTCACTCCGGGCATATATTATTAGATTAGGAGTATAATATATTCAAGTGATATTAAGTCAAACGGATTTACTGGGTGTGAATTTGGCGTTTTATATAAAGATGACTGTGTGGGGTATGATTTTGGAACGAGATAATGTTTGACTTTTATAGCAACAATAACTTCCGGCACCTAAAGGTGACATTGGGCCACACTTATCTGAAAATTATTTGGCAATACTACGCTTTAAATTCTAGTTGTAGATCTAAAGACAGTGTCACGTAGTGCACTGATATGTAAAAAAATAATAACAGCTACAATGTTAACTTCTGAAATTAACGTGCTTTCAAAGAATTCAAGAGATCCCATTTTGAAACAATCCCAAAAATCAAACAATTCCGTTAAGTGGGGTGATTTTTCTGTGCCGTTTGAAAGCAGATCTAAAACTTTGGTATACCTAGTGTATATCCGTAACCCAAGTTTGCAGTTTAGCAGGCAGAGCGGAAGAAATCGAAAACGCTGTTGAGCGTCTTTGATCACTCTGAATCGCCGCCAGTTTTGCGCGATTTTAAAATTACGATAGCCCAGAACAAGTGTAGAGGTGCGGTCAATAGAAAATTATCCCATATCTGCAGGGTCAGTTATTCAGTCAAGTCATAAATATATATGTATACATAAGTTCCTAGTATTGCATGTTGCAATATCCGTCAACACTGTACCCAAGGGAATCGGGTCAATATGCATGCACCAGGTAAAGGGTGATAGAAAGAAGAAGTAAACGTTTATGTGCATTTAAGATGTGCCCTGCCTAATAAATCCACTGACGTTTTACCAATTAGTGCTAAAACTTTTATCAAATTTTGCCAAAATTGCCAAAATTTACCTTGCGTCTTAGGCGTTCTTAAGGTGCAGGAAAGTTCGCTTCTCAGAGGGTAACTTCCGTACACTCTACGGATAGCTACATGCGATGCGCGCTGTCGGCCGTTTGGTACGGCTGGGAAATTTTTTTGTAACTAAACTACTGGCTCGTGCAGCTGAACCATCACTCTCACCTAGGTTTGTGCACGACTGGATAAGACTCCCCAGTTTTGGATTTGTCGCCAAAAATTTTGATATTGTTGCTGGATTGGCACCAGTATATATCTTCCTTCTTGCTAAAGAAGAATTATATATTCCAGAAACACTACAAACCAAGAAAATGGACGAACACATATGCCGTCCATGACGTATTTAATTTAACGTGCTTAGACCTTGTACTGTGGACGCACTTAGCCCATTAGGGGCATACTCATATTGCGTCTGTTCCGATCCTTTCCGATCTGATAAAACATGCACAATTTTATCGGATGCGAATCGGATCATGTGGAACTAAATATACGCACAAACACACAGTAATCTAGTGCTTATAATTATTATATATAATTTATAACCCCATTGATTAAGATACATCTGAGTGCCTAGTATCATATTTTAGGTAGCGTAATGGAGCATACATCGCTCGAGGCCCTAGTCGAAAGAGTATAGCCGAGGCCCGGGGAAAGGGTGGGAAGAGGGGAGAGGTCGGACCTCAGGGGTAGCCCCCTACCGCCCTATGAACATATATGAAGTGATTTTGTTAACCCAAAGATCACGAGAAGGCATCAAGTAGTAGGACCATATGAATGCTCTACTATCAAAAAATTAAATATTTGTTAACCCAAAGATAACGAGAAGGCATCAAGTAGGAGGACCATCTGAATTCTCTACCATCAAAAAATTAAATATTTGTTAACCCAAAGATCACGAGAAGGCATCAAGTAGGAGGACCATCTGAATTCTCTACCATCAAAAAATTAAATATTTGTTAACCCAAAGATCACGAGAAGGCATCAAGTAGGAGGACCATCTGAATTCTCTACCATCAAAAAATTAAATATTTGTTAACCCAAAGATCCCGAGAAGGCATCAAGTAGTAGGACCATCTGAATTCTCGACCATGAAAAAATTAAATATTTGTTAACCCAAAGATCACGAGAAGGAATCAAGTAGGAGGACCATCTGAATTCTCTACCATCAAAAAATTAAATATTTGTTAACCCAAAGATTCCGAGAAGGCATCAAGTAGTAGGACCATCTGAATTCTCGACCATGAAAAAATTAAATATTTGTTTCTTACTTGACGCTCAAGTTTGAAACTAGTTCATTAGCGCAATCGTAAGCAATAATTGAGTCCCAAATTTTATTTCCTAATAAATTGAAGTGGGTCATTGAAATCACAAAACTGCCATTTACCATAAACTATTTCCATTGACTATTATAATTATTGCTCGCAATCGTTTGCTTTTACTTAACTTAATGAGATTTTACTCAAATGTGCGAAAACCCAATTACTGGTTGGTTAGCATCACTTGAGATGCTAATATTTCTCTCTATCGATAACAACAACAACAATTTTGCAGAGATCACACTTATCTTTCTTATTGTTCAAATTTTGTGTTCTCTGTAAGGATTTTAAAATTATAGTTTGGGGTAGCTTGGTTTTTGGATTAGTAATGTAGCAGCCAAAGACATTAAGAATCAAAACTGTAGTCTATCTAGTGATCTCAAGAGACAAATGATTTAAGTGATGAAGAATTTATTGTTTGTCCTATTTTGGATATAAAATCAGCAGTTTTTATTGGTAATAATAAAGCTGAAACCGGATAATCGTTTGATTTGTTAAACGTTTGGTTCAAACAACAAATGCATGGAACTCCTAAGGATCATAAATACATGAAAAGCCAACATGTAGGCATAAGGAACAGCTATTGAATATGTTGTGTTCCTAACAATGTGATTTGGATGGCACAGCTAAGAAGTACGTATTGCTTGTAGAACTAATTCGTACGTTAATCGTACTCTAAAACACAATAAGGAACGCCGTAAGAAGGTTTTTGAAACTCGAAAACTTAGATTTATGTGTTTAATAGGAGGTTGTTATAGTTTATGTTAAGGCTCTGTATCTTCATTAAAGCAGGGGGAATGCGTTGTCGATTCGTATCCAGTATTAGAAGATATTCCTGGAAAATACGTGCTTATTTAAAAAACGCTTAAACCATACTGCTTTTTGTCATTCATATTTAAAAAATGGATTTTTTGTACCTGTTTCTTTAGTTTTTAGTTTTATGTTCCCATAAAACGTTATTTTCCCTATTGAAACCCAGACGATAGTATTTTTATATTTCTGTGGCTATGTCATTACTGTGAATTCTCGAATTAACTTCGCCTGTGTTCGAAACTACCATGAAAAATACCTCATTTGTGTGTGAAAATTCAGATTAGTTTATTCTCGATAAGTTCCGGTCCCAAATATTAGGAATATTTAAAACAATTCCATATTTAAAAATACTTCCTATTATAAGTACCTTGAGAAACTGACTACCTTTTATCTGCTTTTCGTTCTCCGTTTTGTTTGTCAATGCATCTGAGAAACCTTTTGGTTATAACGCGATCTGTCAAGGAGCCAATGTCATCGATTTTCGGGGAAAAATCTATGAGTAATAAATCTGAGTGTGGAAAAATTTTTTTGATTAGCCGCATGGCCTGCCTCCCCCTGCCGCATAGCATTGATAAATTCACTATAAAGACATTTTTACTCTATTAGCTTTTTACTATTTTACTTACTACTATATTTTAGATTAGACAATTAATTTTATCGGAATCTTACGAACGTTTTACTATAAAACACCATATTAAACGGATTCACTATAAGCAAGATCCAAAGCTTGTCCTTAGTATGTAATAGCTGCATCGTAGTCACATGTTTCTGTGCAAAGCTTCACTCCAGCACAACATTATAACTAAACGAATACGCTTTTATATCTACGTAAATTACACATCCGTGAATGCAGATGTCTGAATAAGCGACATAGACCATTCTCTAGCTCACTATCGCTATTTAAATATAAAATAGTATTTTAATGCTATTTTATATTTACAAAACTGACATCAATAAGTCCACTTTTTAGGCACCAGGACTGACATGCCCTTCCGGATGTAGTTTATTGTTTTCTAGGCTAAGCGGTCACTTTCTGTTTTCCTCGTCGCCCTTTTTTCGGTCCGGATGTAGTTTATTGTTTTCTAGGCTAAGCGGTGACTTTCTGTTTTCCCCGTCGCCCTTTTTTCGGTCCGGATGTAGTTTATTGTTTTCTAGGCTAAGCGGTCACTTTCCGTTTTCCCCGTCGCCCTTTTTTCGGTCCGGATGTAGTTTATTGTTTTCTAGGCTAAGCGGTCACTTTCTGTTTTCCCCGTCGCCCTTTTTCGGTCCGGATGTAGTTTATTGTTTTCTAGGCTAAGCGGTCACTTTCTGTTTTCCCCGTCGCCCTTTTTTCGGTCCGGATGTAGTTTATTGTTTTATAGGCTAAGCGGTCTCTTTGCGTTCTCTGTTGTCCTCGTCAATCTCTTTTTTTGACATATCATAGATTTTAGTCCCATGTCTATAGCTCTAACATTTAATGACCTACACATAACACACGGCCCTAAGATAGCTCATTGCGTCTTTCGTATGTAACAAGTCAGCCTAAAACCTCAGTCTATTCGTGTGCTGTTTGAGTTGCAGTGTTTCATTTGCAACCAAGGGTAACATTATCGTTACTATTATCATATATATTATATCTGCTTGTATGACATTCTTTTCACCGTGACTTTAATGTAATACAATGAATTATAATATATTATTAGCTGTATTGTTCCTGTTTGTATACTGATATAACCTATAGGTGTCGAAGGTCCGTCGGCTTAGGGGGAAGGCGTTAACTGTCGGGCGGAAATTGTCGGGAGAGAGGTCCTCAGCGGGGTAGACCTCATAATGTAATACAACGAATTATAATAAATTATTAGCTGTATTGTTCCTGTTTGTATACTGATATAACCCATAGGTGTCGAAGGTCCGTCGGCTTAGGTGGAAGGGGTTAACTGTCGGGCAAAAGGTTGTCGGGAGAGAGGTCCTCAGCGGTGTAGACCCCATAATGTAATACAACGAATTATAATAAATTATTAGCTGTATTGTTCCTGTTTATATACTGATAAAACCCATAGTTGTCTAAGGTCCGTCGGCTTAGGTGGAAGGGCTTAATTGTTGGGCAAAAGGTTGTCGGGAGAGAGGTCCTCAGCGGGGTAGACCCCATAATGTAATACAACGAATTATAATAAATTATTAGCTGTATTGTTCCTGTTTGTATACTGATATAACCCATAGGTGTCGAAAGTCCGTCGGCTTAGGTGGAAGGGGTTAACTGTCGGGCAAAAGGTTGTCGGGAGAGAGGTCCTCAGCGGGGTAGACCCCATAATGTAATTCAACGAATTATAATAAATTATTAGCTGTATTTTTCCTGTTTGTATACTGATATAACCCATAGGTGTCTAAGGTCCGTCGGCTTAGGTGGAAGGGGTTAACTGTCAGGCAAAAGGTTGTCGGGAGAGAGGTCCTCAATGTGGTAGACTCCCGACATTTTTGTCAGTTCTACGCAATAGTTGTGAATTGTATCCGAATTTTTGCCGATTGTACCCCAATTATCGCTAAAAATTTCCCCGGGGGGGGGAGTGAATATGTCTTGGGCAACGTAAGACCCATAGAGGGTATCCTCTATCGACACCTATAACCCATTACATTATCACAATAAGAATTGTTGCTAGCGCTCATGAAGAGCTAGTGGTTAATTACTATTTTACCAGGCATGTCCCGACTCGGTTCACTTTGTTTATTTAGTAATTCATGATAATATACCTAATTATTGTTATTTTAACACAAAAGCTTAACAAGTTGGTACAGTGTGTTTTTGGATGTTTCCGTTTGGGTGACTTGATATAATCAGTGGTGTGACCGAAAGCGGGTAGTTAGTTTTATAAAACCCTACAGCACGTTCTTATATATTTATTATGAAATTATATTCTTTTTTGGCTCATATTATGTGTTTATCATCATATCAACGGCTTACGTTTGTGAAGCTAAATACCCGCTTCTTTGTCTATAATATATTTTGTTTCTTTGTTCGGTTTCATTTCCGTGCCACCTTATCATTAGCAATACTATTAATAATAATAACAGTTATATCTATATTAGGTATGTATACCTTGCTAGAAAGAAGCCATAATAATTATTGTTGGGTCTAAAATAAGAGTCTTATATTTAATATACCTGTACGGCAATATTTATTAAACAACTATTGTTCATATGATAGAGATCTGATATTATAGCATTTAGCTCGTACCATGACGTATATTTTTAATATTTATTATGATATATTTTTAACCTATTCTGTTAATTGACAATTGCCCTAAATATTGATGGTCGTATAGTAGGTATTTCTGAATTTGTAAACGAAAACTATTTGAATCACAAAAATGTTTAACCAAGTGAGTACGGCCCATTCTTAAGGAACAGAATGCCGTCTAGGCTTCGTGACAGTGCCTACTGAGCTCAAGTCTAAGTTAAAGACATTTCTGTTTTGTCAGGTCTTACCTTCATAATCTCAAAAATTATCGTATGTTATCAATTGCATTATCGTCAAAGCTATCAGTCAAAAGGGCTCGTTATAAATGCCTTATTATTATTATTATTATTACGTAACCATATGAAACCCTAGAGAACATTACAACTATTTATGCATACGTACGCTATAAATAGCACTAGCTTAAAATAATGGCTGATTTCCCGATCAATCAGCAATTCGGATCCATCTGTTGAGATATTGTGCAGTACTATAGTCTTTTAAGGATGCATCTGATAGCAAGCTTGCAGTCTATGTTGTCAGTTTTGTAACACTCTGAAGATGTCGGGATCGCTTTTTATCCTTCGTAGAATCAGAAAATTTTTTGAACCTTTTACTTAGGGACAACATATCATCTGTTGAAACAGAAGAGATATTAGTTACAGATGTTAAAATGTTCAAAAGCATACTTTAGTTTTCATATCAGTGAAAAGTTATAGTGAATCTGTGAATTATGCCAAAATGAAACCAACATCTAAATATTTGATGTATTTAGATAAAATATTTAAAACCCTTTTAGGAAAAAATATTCATGAATATCATGACCTAAGTTGACCATTTCACACCCCACTATGCCAAATGTCGTCGGTACATATTGCAACGCGTTGTGTTAACTAAGTTTGTTATGTAACAGATATTTTCACGTGCTTTGTTTTATGCTAGCTTTCCGATCCTTCTTCAGCAGAATCGAGCAGCAGCTCCTAGATAACTCAGTTGTTTGCTTAGGCCATTTTCAACCATTTAGCCCACTTTCGATCTTTGTCACCGACTTGAGTTTGTCAAATACACGGCGAAGCAAGTCATTTGGAGCATGAAAACGTTAATATAACGTTAACCATGGTAGTATCTGACTTTTTTGATAAAATTACAATAACTTGTCGAGAAAATTCTTAATGTCGTTTCTGTGGTGCGTTGTAGATCACCATAGAAGAATAACTTCTTTTTTGTTTTACGCTGAAACCCCAATGCTGTGTAGTAGTACTAATAACAAATACAGAAAATTCTATAAATCTCTTCTATTGGTGTATGAAACGTCAGAGTGGAGATTAGATATGAGACCATAAAGTGTCCGTTTAGCTTTAATCAAAATAAGCAGACACTTTATGGCTAGAATTGATTAACTTTACACTATGAATCTAATACAAATACCGCATCAACCGCTTATATACAAGATACCTATAATCATGTTAGTTTTCATTTCCTGACTGGAGCTATTAAGCGACAAATCTAAACTGAGTAGTTAGTTAGTTAGTTAGCTATGTAATTAAACTAAATTTAGAATTTCGATCTGAGGATGGATTTCCTGTTTTCAAAATGAACGAAAATAAAGCATGCTAACTACGTTAAATGTATCGTAAACAAGCCCGCGTAGCTGTAGCACACTCTAAATGTTGATGGTTACGAGCTCGCGCACTGAAATATCGTTATATTATATTTTCTATAGGGAGAATCAGCGTAACGTAGCTTCAACACAAGTTGATCGCGGACTGCGCTATAGTTGTGGTAAGCCCTGATTCGATTCTTTAGCTGGTCCATCGTAAAGATTACTGGTGGTAAAAGAAAATGACCTACATACATTGATATATCTATAGATTTCGCCCGTGACAGTTATATATTCACCATTTAGCAGTAAATTCGAACTGAGAGGGGCACCGAGCCAAATTGAGGAGCCGAGCCCCCCTTGGCGACGTGCCCGACTCTGACCCTCATATGAAATGATTATTTATGATAGAGTCTTGCTTTGTGATATTCGTGCATTTTAGGTACTGCTCATCAATAAATTTCAGCTATCTGGTCGACAATCGACCGACGATCGGAATTCGTGCTTGCGCTGCAAGATAGGGTTAATGATTTTATGCTTTATGCCCAAGCAGGATAGTTTTTATAGTACACTTAGGTTATTAAGTCTCGAAACAAGTCAATTTAACTTTTTCGAATTTTTATCGTAAATTTTTGTCACGACGGCGATCAAGATTACGGTTTGTCTTAAGTCATATATCATAGGTGTCAAAGGATCGTCAGGTCAGGTTTGGGAAGTAGACTGTCGGCGGTAGAAGGTCCTCAGCCGGGTTATGGTGTAGTCTTCCGTCCTCCTTTGCTGGAATGTTTCCCAACTGTACTCAATTTCTGGCAATTTTATACCAATTTTTGGTGCTAGGTTTTTCTAAAAAATTTTCGCGCGCCTTCGGCGCGAAGGGTCTCTGGGTGGTGCGGCGGAGCCATCAGCGCAGGTTAATATGGCTAGTTGGTCCGACCATTAGAAGGAGGACCCCCATCCCCTCACTAACGACACCTATGATATGTATGTATAAATATTTGAACAGTTTTGTAGCTGCCGTTTCTATCTGGGTCTTTCCAGATCAACCATACTAGGTCCTTTCGACACCTGACAAAATTCTGGCAATTTAGCCTATTTTGTTAGACGTTAATACCTATATCTTACTATAATTACAATACAACGAGTTTTGTATTGCACCCACGAGGTGCTAATCCAATCAACTAAATGCTTTGTAGAAGAAGTCTTTGTAAGCCTTTATTGATACAGCGTTTGTTGATTTCCGTAAGTAAACTTTCTTGTGTACAACTATCCTGGCGAAAGTCAAAACCGAGGGTCATAATATATATGTAAAGTATGCCGTGCCGATATACTAAGCCTTAGCCTTAGCCTAAACTAAGGCCCTATATGACACTACGCTAGCGGGGGGGGGGCGCCGCCGAACCCACGCACTAATCTGTTCTTTTAAGGGTATAACATCATGTCACTCAGCTTGGCTTGGACACCAATTTCCCCATACTCTATTTTTATGCAGCAAAAACTACGTCGTTGTTGTAGTTGTTCTCGAAGACACTATTGTGGTGTAACTAATGGCATTCGCTTTCCACTGCACTTGGATTCACTCAACCAGCATATTCGGCAAGCGGTTGTGGATCGATTGAATACCAAACAAAGCAGAGCTGAACTTCCCATTTTTGGTGCTTGTAGCACCTAAAACTTTGCTTAGGTATATAAAGTATCCTACTTTGGGCATTATCGTATTCAGAGTTTTCACGATTTGCCATGCGATAATTCCTCAAAACCTAGTGAACAGTGTTTGTTGTCTTGAATAGAATTCATGGTGAGTGTGTGATTTTAACCTTTAAATATTAATTCTACTGTATATAACCAAACCGTAAAAAAGGCCAAAAATATATAAGTAACATACATTCCACGCCTGAAAAACGTGAGATCGCGTGTTCAGTTACCCTGTAGCAACATGACATTAGTCTGTTGTCCAAGAAGATAACCTGTAAAAATGTGAACGAGCTTGCTCGTAAGTAATATGGAATTTCCGCCACGAAAGTGGCATCCGTTCCGGAAATTTCATGAGGAAGCGTGTTCGAACCCTCCTGTGCGCACAATCTTCTTGGACAAGAGACTAAGGCCGCACTTCTTCAGGGTGCCCATCTGTAAAAATGGGTACGAGCTTGCTCGGGAAGAAAACAGAGTTTTCGTCGCCAAACTGACATCCGTTCACTGCTTGTGCTTCGCCATGAGAGCTACGAAACAGTAGATCCTAATTGGCACCGCAAGATAGCTTAGAAACTTTTAGTACCTTTTTTAATATATACCTTTAATACATTAATGTGAGTGTATAATTAATATTTCAAGAGCCAGATATGCAATTTTCGATGTGGTGACAAAACAATTTGCATCTTACATAATTTTTCCATTC